>ML101473.1:104062-180249 GCA_003697995.1 Taxidea taxus jeffersonii | reverse complement strand
AAAAAAAAAAACCACGAAAGAATCATTTAACTCGACCCATAGCCTGCTTGTGAGCTACAGGCCCCAAAAGCCCATCGGTCCTGCCGGTTTCTTTAGTTTCCTCTTCCAACATAACGGTTTGAGTTTACACGGTGATGTACATATCAGCATGGAATCAATGTCCACAGGACTGTTTTAAGATAACTGCAGAAAATATTTCAGCATCATATGCAATCACCGTGCAGATGAGAAAATGGAAGGGCACAGAAGCTAAATGTCTTCTCAAGTCGATGAAGGCCTAAGCTGAAAATAGGATCCTGGTCTACTTATTCCAAGGTTACTTTTCAGTTTGCATCTAGCTTATGCCTCTGGTTGGAAAAAGCTATCTTTAGAAGTTTTATGGATTGCCACACCACAGGGATGGACGGGAACCATTAACAACCTCTCTTGATCCACAGGCACCACACTTCGTTTGGATGTCTGGGATGGATGGAAGGAATTTCTGATGGGTTGTCTTCTGGGACAAAAACTTAAAGTCCAACGCTATTTATCGAATGAAGGACCAGTACTCAAGTACGGAGATAGAGCAAATGCTAAATTAAGTACTTTTTACTAAACTTCTATAGGACATCGAGTCTGCAATTCACTTTGTGGCTGGTTGCTGCACTATGCTGGTTCCGCTGAGAATGTCTCAAGCAGTTGTTCTTACTGAGATATTTGCTGGGATAAGATAGTAGAGATGTCACCAGGGCTGACAGCCTTTGGTGACGGACTGCAGTTCAGGTAGACTTTTCTCAAGAAATGCTAACTATTTCAACGAGTGACTGCAGTTTGGTTTGGAAATCAGACTTTTCACAGCGCTTTTGAAGCCTATCAGAATAAATACCTTGCCACCCTCATATTCAGTTATTCTAAAAAGCACTAATTGCTAACTGATTGGCTGAAAATTCTATTTCCCTGTTCGTAAGCTGCCAAGTAATTTTTCAAACCTTTAATACAAGCCTTTTGTACATACTTTTGCCGTACATGTGTGGCTGGGGCAGTGGGCACTAGGCTCAGAGAAGCACATGGTCATGTTAGCATGACTCTGCCATCAGCAGCATCTCAAATGTGTAAGCTGCATTACTCTTACGGTTTTAATTCACTGGTATTTTTGGACAGTGCTCCCTCCTGGTGATTTAATCATGCTTTATAGAAACCCACACATGCACCAAGAGCTCTAAGGGCTCTAAGAAGTGACAGATTAGGAAACCAGCTTTTGTGATTTTACATATTATTCAATATTTTAAAGTAATTTCTATTGGGGGGTAGTAATAATTCCCTTTTTCCATGCTCTAAGTCCAAAGAAATTGTGTTGCATTGGTACTTTAAATTGTGCATATTTATTGAGTACCTTTTAACATAACACTGTGTTACATATATTACCTAATCTTATGCTTATGACAATTTTACAAGATAATACTTTTTTAGCATGTTTTACAGATGAGGAAACTGACATTAAGAAATCTGCCCAATGCCACACAGCTAGGCAGGTCACAACTGGATGTGGAATCCCAATAATTTAACTCTAATGTTCAGATGCTTAACCATTCCACTTGACTTGACATTTTGATAAAATCTTAGGAGCATGAGCAGCAGGGGTGTGCCCTGTCCCCAACATGCACTCATGCACACAGCCCAGCTGACCCACCTAGGCCCACATGCTCACTCTGCTCCAGGCCTTTTGGCTCTAGTAATCAGTTCCCAGCCTGAAATCTCCCTGCGCACACTATCATATTTCTCATCATGCTTAAACACACACACACACACACACACACACACACGCATGTATGAATAGAATGGACAGAGGCACAAGGGAGGAGAGGAAAAAGAGGGAAAATATATCAAACAGTTCAGAAAATACACATGAACAAACTAAAAAGCCCCTTTTATTCTATTCTGCTAGCAAATCAGCAAATACCTATTGAGCATGTACTATGCCAGATCCTAGGAATATAGCAAAAAATAAGATATAGCCCCTGCCTTCTGCAACCTTGCAGTCCAGCAGGGGAAACAGAAAACAAGTAACCGATTCTGGCAGAAGCAGAATTGCAAAATGTTTAGGGGCACAAACTCCACGGTCCTTCTGTCTAAGTTCAAAGCCCCATCCCTGTTTAGTTGTGTATACTTGGGCAAGTTATATAGTCATCCTGTATCTCAGTTTCCTCTTTGCTAAAAAGGGACTAATGACTGCATCTATCTCATAGAACTGCTTTAGAGATCGCATGACGTAGCAATCATAGGAATTTAGAAGGGGAGCTGGCACATGGTAAGCAGGACATAAATGTTAGGTGTTGTTGCTCTTACTAGTCAGTGTGAAAGTGTTAGGACACAGACATAGTGCAAGATAATATGGGAACATGTGGTATGGACAACCAACTAGACTTACGGGTTCAGGTGGAGCATCCTGAAAAAGGCAATTGATGAGATCTAAAGGATTGGTACTCAAGTAAACGGTAGGGAGAAAAAAAAAAGATATTCCAAAACAGATGGAACCACATGTACAAAGTCCCGGGGGGGCAAGAGAATAGATTCAAGGAACTAAAACAAGTTCCACATGGTAGATCACTGAGTGAGAGGGAGCTAGTGGCCAGAGGCTAGAAGGATAAGAAGAGGCCAGCTCTTACAGGTACCCATAAGAATGCAAAGGAATTTGGACTTTATATTTTAAGTGTTGGGAAGATATTCAAGGTAGAGAAAAGCCAGGATGAGATCTGAGTTTTAGGATGTTGGCCCTGGTTGCAGTGTGAGGAAAAGAGGCAGGCAGGAGACAGGTTGACCGTGATGAGGTTGACAGTGGCCGGAACTAAGCTAATGACAGCAGAGGTAGGGCTGAGAAAACAAACTACAAAAAGATACATTTAGGAAAGAGCATCAATAAATCTTGGTGAAAGAGTGCCTCCAGCTCCCATGACATCGGTGCTAAGGATGAAAGCAAAGGCCAGTTAGTTCATCCAGGAGGGGCTCTTCTCCCAAAATCAAGAAAACTGATCCCATCCAGAGATGCTGATTTGCATTAATGAATTTTGACACAAACTCATGTGTGAACCAAAATGCCAGTGTATTAATGTAATTGCTCTAATTAGTTATAATCTAACCGCCACAATTCTAATCTAACTGTAGGTCCCAGAGACCCACATGTCCTGGGCAGGTCATCTTTCTTACACAGGAACCCACATACACATCAAAAGATGGTGTGGTGAGCATGTAACCAGAGAGGAGAGTCCGTTATGTGCAGTAGATTTTGGATGATAGCAGGCAAGCTTGCCTCCGTCTCTACGATGGGGTCAGAGAGCTGGGCCCAAATATATCCTGTATCTATATCACTATATACCTAGCGGGACCCTATCTAGGTTTGCCTCCCTATTTCTTCTCTCTCTAAACAGCCTGCACCAGTCATTCAGCTTATGCCTTATGGAGTATTGTAGGGACAGTAGGAAGGCCAGTGTGGCTCTAGCGCACAGACAGGGAAGGGGGGTTGTGGGGACGGGGCAGGGGCCAGATTGTGAGAGGCCTTGTAAGCCAAGGTGAGGAGTTAGGATTTTGATTGCAGTGGGAAGTTATTGGAGGGGAAGAAGAGGAGCTCCGGTTAGGAGCTGGTGGGGGCGCAACCTAGTGGTTTCGGTCAGAATAGCAGTAGAGACTTTGAGAAGCCCAAAATAAACACTATTGTTAGAAACGACAAAACACAACAACAACAACAACAAAAAGACAAAACAAACAAATACACAAAACGTTCAAATTTCTAAAACTGATGGATTTCTTCTAAAACTTTCCCACTTAATATAAAGCTTGAGGGGCGCCTGGGTGGCTCAAGTCATTTAAGGGTCTAGCTCTTTGATTTTGGCTCAGGTCATGATCTCAGGGTTTTGAGATCCAGTCCTGTGTCAGGCTCTGTGCAGGGCTTAAGATTCTCTCTCTCTCTCCCTCTCCCCCTACCCTTCCACCCTCTTTTTCTCCCCCTATCTTGGAAAAAAAAAATACATATATATAAATACGTATACATAGTATGTATATAAATACATATCTATGTATTTTTCCCCCTGAGCCTCTGAGTTTCAAAAGAAAGAAAACCACTCTAAGAAAAGTACTTTGAACAATTTACCTGTGCATAGTGGGATAATGTGGCTAAGCAGGACTTGTGCAGTTTATTTTTTTTAAGACTTTATTTATTTGAGATAGAGAACATGTGCAGAGGCGAGGGGCAGAGGCAGAGGGAAAGGGAAAAGCAGACCCTGTTAAGCAGGGGGCTCAATCCCAGGACTCTGAGATCATGACCTGAACCGAAGACAGACATTTCACCAACTGAGCCACTCAGACACCCTAGGACCTGTGCAGTTTAACCTATATATTACCATATGCCTTTTCTGAAAACTTTTTTACTTAAAAGTTAGGAAAAATAAACATTTTAACTAGCATGCTTTGTCGGTATTTAGTATAACTATATTTATCCATTCGCTGACTTCCTAAACACTCACCTCTACTTATTTCATTCATGCAGGTATCAGAAAAAGGTAGCCCTGTACATCGCCGCCTTTTATGGGTACATTGAGCTCACTGAATGGGCCTTGAAGCAGGGTGTGCGGCCCGAAGAGGCTGTGGGTGTTCACCCCTGTCGAGCATGGTGCCATGAAGCCCTTCATGCAGATGTCTCTAAATGCCCCATTCATGCAGCTGCAGAAATGGGCCAACTGTTGATTCTGAAGGCCTTTGTCCACTGCAGCGTGCTGTGCCTGGAATGCAAAAATGCAGCGGGACAAATTCCCCTGACCATCGCCTTTAAACACAAGCGTAAAGACTGTGTATTGTATTTATTGAGTAAAATGTGGTCCACGGTTTCTTTTCCGAAAATTTCAGTCCCCATGAGGATTTATATTAAAATAAAACAATGGGTCCTCAGAGCCCAGAGTCACAACCTTAATAAAAGCCAGCTTTGCAGAGCAAGGGTCTCTGGGGCAAAAGTCGGAGACACGGTGATGGTGGATGGTTTCAGCACACCAAAAATGACCTCTAAGAGCTGGTACAAGGCTAGGTACGAGGATTCACAAAGCACCGTGGGCAAGCTACCGTCTCTCAGGGAAGAAACTGCAAGCTGGAAACCTGTCAATCCTTTGGCAATTTCACAACACGACACAAGACAACAAACCTTAAAATTGCCTCCACTGGTAGATGCAAGTACATTCTCTGAATTACAAAGACATCAACAACAGCATCAGAAAAAAATTACTGCCACAGCTAGGAAAAAAGAAAAGCTCATAAAAAATACATATCTTCCCCAAGTTCCCCTCCCCCCAGTTTCCAGAGTGGGCTACTCACACCCATCTTTTTACTATGCAACACCCAAAGCGGACTTTTTACTCAAATCCTCCTTGGTGTGTTTCTCGGAACACAGTGGTAAGACTCCAAGGGAGAACGCCATCTACTGCTTAGCTGTGGCCAGGTAACGTTTTCTTTTTTTTTTTTTTTTAAAGATTTTATTTATTTTTTTGACAGACAGAGATCACAAGTAGGCAGAGAGGCAGGCAGAGAGAGAGGAGGAAGCAGGCCCCATGCAGCGCAAAGAGCCCGATGCGGGGCTCAATCCCAGGACCCTGGGATCATGACCTGAGCTGAAGGCAGAGGCTTTAACCCACTGAGCCACCCAGGCGTCCCTAACGTTTTCTTTGTAAACATACAAGGGCAAACCTTTCGTAGGGCATGTCTAGGGAAGGAAATGGTCCATGAAGCCCTACCATGCCAATGTAGTACAGATTGTTCCAGTGCATCAGTATCCGGCTTCAAGGACTTCAACTTAGCCTTGTGTCTAGGACCGAATAAACCCATTTTACTGGCCAGACCAATCTGTGTAGCACCTGACTCCTCAGGCTTTCAGAAAGAGATGAGACACAGTGCAAACAGTTATATCAAATAGCAAGGTCCCTTGCTTGTTCTTTTTTTTTTTTTCAACTAATAATAAATTGTTAATTATAATTAAAAGGAGAAGGGGGAAACTTGAAGTGTGGGAGAGAGGCATCAAAAGTGTCATGGAAGACTGGATGGTGATGAAAGTGGAAGGAGAAAAAGGAACAACTATGAAGACTTCAGTTGACTTACTGGGCAAGACATACTGGTTGGGGAAGATCTATACTGGACAGTGTGATAGAGTTGATATTAATATTTTAGGTCAGTTTAAAAAGTAATCCATTGTCCTATTTAAAGCCAAAAACAGATGTATCAGGAGTGGACTTTTCAGGCATATTCATTTCATAAGATAAACTTTTGCATATTGGTCATCAGATTTCACTGAAAACACATCTCTGATCAGATTTCAGGTCCCATCTATTACTTATGAGGTATTATTGGGTGCTAATATTACAGTGGAAATATAGGTTTATGACAGCTTTTCCCCCTACTCAACATAATGAGAAGGAAAGAACAAAACAAGGCTAGATTGTTTTCGTTGCCTCTGTATTGGTCTTTAGTTCAGCTCTACTTTATTTCCCCTAAACTGTTGCCACCTAGTGGTCAGAGAAATTTGGGCTCTAAAACTGACAAAATTCGGGACTGCAGGAAATCGATAGAAGATGAAGAAATTGCTTATCAACTTCAATCTTTGTAATTTGTGATATAGCTCTGACTAGAATGCATAAAAAGAGACATTCTAAAATTCTAGAAAAAGACTAGAAATTGATTGGTTGAAAAAATTACAAAGCCATCTTAAAATCAGGCTGTAAACGTAAGAAAATAAGTACTGATTAGTTTTATCAACAGATGCACATTGGAAAGCAAACAATGTACTTTTAAAACATTCTAAAGTGCTTATTATGTCCCAATAAGTGCTAGGCAGAATGCAAACATGCAAAGGTAAAGCAAGGAGTTAATCCAGAACATTAATGATGAGTTAGGCAAACTTGGACAGAGTTCAAATATTTGAAACACTAAAGTATTTTAATGCAAGATTGCTTCTCCTAGATTTAGTGAATGCCCTTTAAATTTAAAGGACTTCGTCAGACAAAAGGAGCCAGGTAAAGGTGGCAACATGGTCAAGGGCACTGCTTTGTGAAGGAGTCAGAGAGAAATTTAGTTTTCAAAGAAGTAAGTGGATCTGTAAAAGGAATTAGGGGAGAGGGAGAAACTGGATGAAGGTGAGACTAGCAAGGCAAATTGCACCTATGCCGAGAAGATCTCATGGGCCCAGGTGGAGAGTTTGCTTGTTAGGGAGTAGGTAGGAAGATCACAGAGGTTTTTTTGTTTTTTCTTTTTGTTTTTATCAGGCAAGTCACATAAGCAGTTTATGTTTCTTTTTGAAGACAAATCTCATGGAGATGTGTGGAAGAGTCACTGGGAAGAAGTCTTACTGAAGCTGTGGAAGGCCTACTGTAGATTTAGGAGGCTGTAATAAGAGAAACAAGGAATGATAAAAACCTGGACTTGAGCAGAAGTAGGTAGGGAAGAGGAGGGAAGCCAAATATGAAAGATACTTCTGAGGAATGATCTGCAAAACTAGATCACTAATTAGATGTAGAAGCAGAGAGAGAAGGAGGAATGGAGGTTTGTTTCTAGGTGTAGAGATAGTGAGGAGATAGCAAAGTCACTGTGTTAGAGCAGGAATACTGAAAGGGGGTAGGTTTAGGAAGAAGATAAAAGATGTGGAAATTGGAAGTGTGGGTCAGGATTTAGGAGTCAAGGATATGTGAGTTGAACCAATCAGTAAGCAAGGCCTTCTAGGATGAGGGTGCAGAGAGAGAGAAAGACAAAGGATAGACTCTCAGAAGGCCCTCTGTAGTAAATCACATTTATACCCTACAAAGTAGGAGTGATCATATTCAAATCTGCAAGTCTTTATTAGTATATAGCCAGAGAAGAGCTACCATAAAACAAAGTTTCATTGCATTACGGTAAAAGGGTATTTAATATCTTACCAATGGAAAAAAATGTGTTTTTGTGGTGGGGGAAAAGGAGGAGAGGGAGACACATCAGGGAATATATGATGTATAAGGATGCCTGGGGAAACAGACAGAAAAAGTTTCTATCTAGAGAATTCTATATAACATTGAGTGGTATTCTGTTTCTAGGTATTGGTGCTAAATTTCTAGTATTGCCTTGGTAAAATATTTCCAATGCTTCACAAGGAACTAGTTTGAGAAAGATTCCTCTTCTATTTTTACAACTTACCTTGTGTGACAAGATAAGCTAGCGACAGCTACAAAATGAACCTGGAGATTTCTATCATTTCAGCAATAAATAGAGACAATATTGGACTTCCTTATAAATTATTTGTCTTGTTTTCTTGCAGTGCCTTTAAAGAGAAACGATGGCTTCAGCAGTTAGGAATAGCAAGAGTTCTAGCCAAAAAGAGCATTTCTAACCTGACTACACAAGGAGGCCCAACAGCATGTGAAAATCCTCCAGAAATTGTGCTTTGAAAAGTCATGACAACCCCAGTTTGGGCAAAGACCTGACCCAACAGAACCTTCAGTTCTCACATTAACATTTCAAGTAACTAATGGTGTAATTTCTAATAACAGTTCTAATGCCACACAACTGTCAACAGGATATTTAGTGTTGAACATCATGTTTTCTTGAACTCCATCACTGTAAGTGAACATTTCAGGCATGTGTTTTTTACATAGTTCACTGAAGAATTCTTAAGAAACTGAGAGTAGTCGCCTACAGGGTAGGAACACTGGAAGGATGGGAAATAGGATGGGGGGGAGTGTGAGAATTTTTACTGTTTCTTTTTTTTTTTTTCAAATTTTATTTATTTACTTGACAGATGGAGATCACAAGTAGGCAGAGAGAGAGGAGAAAGCAGGCTCCCTGCGGAGCAGAGAGCACAATTTGGGGCTCGATCCCAGGACCCTGGGATCATGACCTGAGCTGAAGGCAGAGGCTTTAACACACTGAGCCACCCAGGTGCCCCATTTTTACTGTTTCTTTCTCTGTTTTTGTTTTCTTGGGTTTATTTTTAATGCTTTTTGTTTTTTTAAACCATATGAATGTAGTACATAGAAAAAATAAATTAATTTTAAAACTCTCTATAGGGAAAGTCCCTAGGAGAGTTACAAATACTGTTTAGGTCAAGTACTGGTCTCGGACATCTTTTGAACTTCTGCTAAAATATCACTATTAATTTTTAAAATTGATACATACAGTGAATTGCACAAATCTTAAATGTAAGATTCAATGGCTCTGACAAATATATACATCAGTGTAACCAGTACTCCAATCAAGATGTAAATATTTCCATTTCCCCAGAAAGTCCCTTCAAACTCCCATAACTAAATCCATCCCAGTCCCCTACAGACATCCACTACTCTGATTTCTGTTTTTTTTATAGTGAACTTTACTTTTAATTCTTTCTGTTGCTTTCTTATTTGTTCTTTTTTTTTCCTTTCCTTTCTTTCTTTTTTTTTAAATTTTTTTAAAGATTTTATTTATTTATTTGTCAGAGAGAGAAGGAGAGAACGAGCGAATGGGCACAGGCAGACAGAGTGGCAGGCCGAGGCAGAGGGAGAAGCAGGTTCCCTGCTGAGCAAGGAGCCCGATGTGGGACTCCATCCCAGGACGCTGGGATCATGACCTGAGCCGAAGGCAGCTGCTTAACCAACTGAGCCATCCAGGCGTCCCTCCTTTCTTTCTTTTTTACAGTTTCTACTCCCCTGATTAAATTTTTCGTCACCTAATATTTTGGACATATTATTCGTAGTTATTTTGGGTTCAGTTCTAATAACTCCAATATTGGTACTTCATTCAGATCTTTTTTAGACTTTTTTATTATCTAGCATATTTCATTGTACGGAATTTACCTGTTCAACTGTATATATATTTGGGTTGCCTCTAATTTGTGTTATTATGAATAAAACTGCTATGAACATTATTGTAAGGTCTTTTCCTGGACATTTGCTTTCATCTGTCTTGGGCAAATATTTATGAGTGAAATTATTGGATAAGAAGGTGAATGTACCTTTAACATTATAAGAAATTGTACAATAGTTCTCTGAAGTGGTTTTATGACTTTTATACTCCCATTAACAATGTACAAATGTTGTCTTTTTAAAAAGATTTTATTTATTTATTTATTTGACACAGAGAGAGAGAGAGAGAGCACAAGCAGGGGAAGGGGCAGTATGAGAAGGAGAAGCAAGCTCCCCGTTGAGAAGTTACCCCACCCCTGCAACCCCATGCGAGGCCCCATGCAGGACTCAATCTCAGGACCCTGGGATCATGACCTGAGCTGAAAGCTGACACTTAACTGACTGAGCCACCCAGGCACCCCTATAATGTACAAATGCTCTGGTCACTCCACATACTCATCAAAATTTGGTGTCATCAGTGTTTTTTATTTTGTTTTTCTAGTGGGTTAAAATGACAGCTCTTTGTGTATTAATTTGCATTTCCTTGATGATTAATGATACTGAATGCTTTTTCATTTGCTTATTGCTCATTTGTACAGCTTCTTTTGTGAAGTATCAACTCAAGAGTTTTGCCCATGTAAAATACTGGGTTATTTATCTTTTAATTATTGGATTATTGGAGATTTTTATATACTCATGGTACAAATCTCTGTACCATGAGTATATAAAAATATGGCTGGCTCAGTGGGTTAAGACTCTGCCTTCTGTTCAGGTCATGGTCTCAGGGTCCCGGGATCAAGCCCCGCAGTGGGCTCTCTGCTCAGCAGGGAGCCTGGTTCCCCTTCTCTCTGCCTGCCTCTCCGCCTACTTGTGATCTCTCTTTCTGTCAAATAAATAAATAAAATCTTTAAAAAAAAGAAAATTCTCTCTCAGATATATGTATTGCAAATATGTCTTCCCAGTCTGTGGTTCACTTTTCCATATTATTATTGGTGCCTTTTTATGAATGAAAGTTTTTAACTTATGAAGTACAATTTATTGGGTTTTTTTTCCTTTATGGTTCATGCCTTCTGTTTCCTCTTTACAAACTCTCTGCCTATCTCCAAGTTGTGATGATATCCTCATATGTTTTCTTCTAGAAGTTTCATGTTTTAGCTTTTACATTAAATCTGTAATCTATCGTGAATTATTTTTGTGTATGGGATATGAGGTGAGGATCAGGATCCATTTTTTTTCCTGTAAGTTTATCAAATTGTTCTAGTACCAGTTGTTGAAAAGACTTTCTTTTCTCTCATTGAATTACATTGGTATCCTTATCAAAAATCTATTTCAGGGGTGCCTGGGTGGCTCAGTTGGTTAAGCCTCTGCCTTTGGCTCAGGTCATGATCTCAGGGTCCTGGGACTGAGCCCCACATGGGGCTCTCTGTTCAGCGGGGAGCCTGCTTCTCCCCCTCCCACTCCCTCCCTGCCTGCTTGTGATCTCTGTCAAATAAATAAATCTTTTTTAAAAAATCAATTTGTAATATCATTATGGATCTATTTCCAGACTCTCTATTTTGTTCCATTGATTTATTTATTTATGATTATACTAATACCACACTGTCTTAATTACTATAGCTGTTCTTGAAATCAGATGGTATGTCTATTCTGGCCTTATTCTTCTTTTCCCAAGTTTGTCTCAGTTAGTCTCAGTCCTTTGCATTTCCATATATATTTTAAAGTAAACTTGTCATTCTCTATAAAAAAGCAAAAATAATATCTTAATAATATTGCCTCTTACAACCCATGATATATTTCTCTATCCATGTCACCATTTATTTAAATCTTGTCTACAGCCATACCACCCTGAATGCGCTCTATCTCATCTGATCTTGGAAGCTAAGCAGGGTCGGGCCTGGTTAGTACTTGGATGGGAGACCATTTATTTAAATCTTTTATTTCTCTCATCTATTTTTTTTTAATTTTTAGGGTAGGTGTCTTACAAATATTTTGTTAAATTTTTCTTAAATATTTTATATTTTTTGGTAGTATTTGCTAGGAAGACTTTTTTTTTTTTTTTAAGATTTTATTTATTTATTTGTTAGAGAGAGAGAGAGCGCAGGCAGAGGCAGAGGGAGAAGCAGGCTTCCCGCTGAGCAAGGAGCCCGATGTGGGACTCGATCCCAGGACGCTGGGATCATGACTTGAGCCGAAGGCAGCTGCCCAACCAACTGAGTCACCCAGGCGTCCCAGAAGACTTTTCTTCTTAGGATTTTTTTAAATTTGTTATTTGATTGAGAGAGAGAGAGAGAACACAAGCAGGGTGAAAGGCAGAGGAGAAGCAGACTCCCAGCAGACACTCAACTGACTGAACCACCCAGGTGTCCCTGTTAGGAAGATTTCTAAGACAGGCTTTGTTACAACAGTCAAAGGCGCCTAAAACCTAAAGCTTATTTTTAAAAATACTTTAAAGTTTCTAGTTAGATACTATGGGGTTGGGGCACACAGAAGGTTAATGTAAAAGCAAATACAAAGATGAATGGGGTGCTTGGCCCAGTTGTTAAGCCTATGCCTTCAGCTCAGGTCATGACCAGGGTCTTGGGATCCAGCCCCGCATCGGGCTCCCTGCCTGGTGGGAAGCCTGCTTCTCCCTCTCCCACTCCCCGTGCTTCTGTTCCCTCTCTTGATGTCTCTCTCTGTCAAACAGATAAATAAAATCTTTAAAAGAAAAAAAGAAAAGCAAATACAAAGATGATGTCAGAGAGATGTTGGAAAGCAGCATGTGTATAGGTGTTAGTTCACTATAGAGACAATAAGAAGGGATAGTAACTGGAAGAGGGCCCTGCTGAGGTTCTGGGGTACCTCTCCATGAGGTTCCGGGGTATTTCTCCATCTGAGTTACTTGGTGTGCTCAATTTAAGGAAATTCAACAAAAAGTTGTTTTTGTTTTTTTTTTTATCTTTCCCAGTTTCAGTTTGTATTTTATAATCCAACTGAAAAAGTGAACTAAAAGAATTTTTTATGGGCGGCTGGGTGGCTCAGTCAGTTTAGTGTCTGCCCTTGGCTTAGGTCATGATCTCAGAGTCCTGGGATCCAACCCTACATGGGTCTGTCTGCCTGTCTGGCTCCTGCTCAGCGGGGAGTCTGCTCCTCCCTCTGCCCCTGCACCCTGCTCATGCTCACTCGCACACACACTCTCTAAATAAATAAATAAATAAATAAATAAATAAATAAATAAAATGAATAAATAAACTAAAACAATTCTTTAAAAATCTAAAGAACTAATTCATGCATTTTGTGCTTGCCTCAGATTCATGACAGCGCAATTCATGTGAGTGATTGTATCACCATGCTTTTATGTCCTTCACAGTATGCTGAATTGAGCTGGATTTCCTTGCAGGGGATGATAATATTTTATGTAATGTTGAGACACCATCAAGGAAATACTGGTGCAGAGATTCTGGGGCTTTAATGCCTAAGAAGGAAAAAGGAATGTGGGGAAATCTAAAGGAAAAGGAAAGTGCATGAGGTGGAGGGAGATAGAAAGACAAGGAGAGAATGTGAGAGGACAATTGTTATGAATCCTTGTTCCCCACCAGAGTCAAGAGAAAAAATAATGAGTAGTTCTTCTTTCATCACTTTGCCCTAGGAGTGAAACAGCATGAAGTGACTTTAAGATGTTCTATACTTAGTGCTACACAGTTGTAAATCATTAGTATTAGCAGGCACAGGCATACCCTGGGACACTTATTCTAAACCTGAATCTTATTGGAATCAGAGTTAATTGCTACCTTCTCTATGGCTGCGTATCATTTTGTTCAGCCCTCAACTATTATCACTCATCATACAGTACTGACTTCACTTGATTGTCTCCCTCACTTTATTGTCATCTCCTAGAGGAATGGACATTGTTTTATTCATCTCCAAATTGCCAAGGCATAGTGTGTATGCTTGAAATTTGAGTAATTGCTCTATAAATATTTGTTGCATTAAATGAATGGACTTTAGGATGATTATGCACACGGAATTCTCAACGATTTGGGCACATAAAATCTTCTCCTATAAAATATAAATGCTTCAGTTTACAAGCCTTTCAATTGTTTAACACTAATTTATTGTTTTATTTGATCATTAATATCAATTTCTTTTTAATTTTACTTATTTGAGATAGAGTGAGAGAGGGAGAGCACAATGGGGGGCAGAGGGAGAGGAAGAAGCAGACTCCCCACTGAGCAGGGAGTATGATGTGGGTATGGATCCCAGGACCCCAAGATCCTGGGCTGAGCTAAAGACAGACGCTTAACTGACTAAGCCACCCAGGCGCCCCTAAAATCAATTTTTTAATGTGAATTTATTAGTTCATCTAAGCATACTAACAACCCTGCATGACACATAAAGACAATCACCATTAAAACACCCATTTATAGGATGTCTCTTCCTTTCCCTGCCACTCCCACTGCTTGTGCTCATGCTCATGCCCTCTCTCTCTCTCTCTCTGGCAAATAAATAAAATATTAAACAACAACAACAACCACCCATTTACAAATGAAGAAGCTAAGTCTATAACATATGAAAAGAACTTGCTGGAGGTCTTAAGGTAATATGTATGAGAGCCAGATCTGGAATCTAGACTTTTGATATTTTCATTCAGGTAATTTCCTCTAAACAACTATATCACACTGGGTAACAAAAAGTTGCCCTGCAAATTATCCCAGAGAGTTTAACTCCTAGGCTGTTTTCCCCCAGCTAAAACTTGGCTTCTTGACCACCTTCCACCCATTTGTTTTTCCTATTCCCTATCTCCCTTCCCTTCCCCCATTTTCAGTCCCTGAGATCACAGGAAAGAAAGGCTATACCATATTGGCATAGTACTATATCTGTTTGTAGATTCATTTCAACATTTCTTATTCTCTATGGATGTATGATCCTTGAATTATCTCCTTCGTGCCAGTTGAAACTGGCTTTTACTGCAATCTTACTAATCCCCTCATTAACCCAGCGGTCCAACACAATCTTTGACAAGTATTCGTTATATATTTGTAAAAGAATCATGGTTTGGGGGTCCCTGGGTCGCTTAGTTGTTAAGCCTTTGCCTTTGGCATATCATGATCCCAGGACCTTGGGATCCAGCCTGAATGGGGTTCCCTGCTCAGCGGGAAGCCTGCTACTCCCTCACATTCCCCCTGCTTGTTGTTCCTCTCTCGCTATCTCTCTCTGTCAAATAAGTAAAAACCTACAAAAAAAAAAAATCATGGTTTTACCTTTTCTGAAAATCACTCTTAAATAATGGACATTTTCTCAATAATGTATGAATAAAAGCTTCTTCAGGAAACAATGCCATTTATCCTGATCTGCAACTTAAGAAAAAAATTGCACTCTCTCTGCAAATGCTGCTTCATGACCTAACAAGTTTAAGGGCATGCCTTTCTGTTCATCGGAAACAATTTCAGTGTGAAAGACAAGGTACACACGGTGAGCAGAGCTGAAAAACTTCCAATTTTCATTTCTGCCCAGGAGAATCAGAGGTTAGAAAGAGTAATCTCAATCCTTAGACAGAACAATAGATATGAATTATCTCTATGACTCCCTCCCCTTTTCTCCCACTAACTCCCCCGTCAAGGGGTTGAGATTTGGAGTCATATTCCTATCAGTTAGCAATTCTGTACTCTGATATCTGAACCACCGCAGGTGAGAAGAGAAAGCTGGGAAAGGAAACAGATTTTCACCCTACTCTCAACATATTAAAATAAAGATATCGTTCTGAACCCTGCAAGCATCAGTCATTGTCATCATCATCACCATCTTTATCCTAATTCATAATCATTTACAAAACTTGGTACAAACCTTCAGTTTTCAGCCTGCTGTGTAGAATGATGGGCTTTGAAGCAGGTGGTCAAGGGATGACCCTCTCTTTCCAGCTCTGTCTCTGGCTTATTATGTAATCTTTGGAGCTTTGATTTTTCAACTGTAAAAACGAGGTCATGGCTATTGAGCGAATTAAGTAAGGCCAATCAAATAAGGTAACATATACAAAACACGTAACATATACAAAACCTTTGTGCAAACTAATAGCTCTATAAAAGTTAGTTTCAGTTGCTTGACCATTCTCTGTTTCCTTATCTCTAATGGGAACAATAATGGTACCTACCTCATGGAATTCTTTTGAACCCTAATAAATGTCAGAACATTTCCCGACATAGTGCTTAGTAAATGCTAGCTACTGATATTATTAATGTAAGCTCCACAAGGGGGCCTGTCGGATTTTAAACATCTTTTCACCTTCCACAGAGTATAGCACCGTGCACCACCGAGCTACATCTTTTCAAGATGATTTGCGAACGGAACAATCTTCTGACCCCAGAATACGCCACCCGCGGGCGTTTGCGTGTACGCCTGAGATAGACCGGAACCCAAAAGCTGGGGATGTTGAAGAGCCGGAGCCTCTTCGCGGTTGGACGCTGCTCCCGGAAGTGGCGAGGGCGGGATCAACGCTGCGGTGAGAAATCCTCCGCCTTCCGAAGATGCTGCTGGACCTGTCGGAGGAGCATAAAGAGCACTTGGCGTTTTTGCCGCAAGTGGACAGCACGGGTCAGAGGGCGAGGCAGCAGAGGGTGGTGTTCTGTGGGCTGGGGGGTCAGGGGAGCGCCCGGCGCTCATGGTCTACTGGCTTCCGTTGCAGTGGTCGCGGAGTTTGGGCGGATTGCGGTGGAGTTCCTGAGGCGAGGCTCGAACCCCAAGATCTACGAAGGCGCCGCCAGTAAGACGGGGAGAGTTGCTGCGCGGGGAAGTGCGGCCCATTCTTTGGCACCCTGGAGAGGAAGGGGGTTTTGCAGCTCCAAGGGTCTTACTTTCATTGTGGTAGAATGTGGTAGGGCTAATAGGGTAGAATGTGGTAGGGCTCTTGTAGGCGCAAATCCTCCCGTCCCCTAAGTAGCTTTGAGATTTTCAAAGCTTCCGCTAAGTTGGTTTTGTCCTGCGTAAAAAAGCACATAATACCATCTGCCAGAGATCCTACGATGCTTCAATGCACTCGAGAGTGTGGAATAGCAGGGTGAGGCATTAATATCCTGCAAGTGTTTGGTTATAATTAGTTGTTCGGACATCCGCTTTCCTGCAGTATTGTTTTTTCCCTGCTGGACGAGGGTGATTTCTGAGATTGTCAGTCCTTGGAGTTCCTCTTCTGCCAGACGTGAAATAGCTGGGCATTCAAGAGAAGGACTGTACAGCTGATACTAGTCTCCATGGGTTTGCATTTTGTAAAGAAGGTTACACGGCGGGAAATCCCGAAGGCATCTGTCTCGCAGTGAAGAATGAACAGGAGGCTATTACCAACTCATTATTTTTCCTTACGGTGCCTGAAAATATGGAATAATGGATAATATTTACGCCTAAATAAGAATTTGAATTAAAGGATAAATATCACACAGTAATTTATGGGCTTATGTTTCCTTTTCCCAGGAAAACTCAATGTGAGCAGTGACACTGTCCAACATGGTGTGGAAGGATTAACATACCTCCTCACTGAAAGCTCAAAGCTTATGGTAAGAGGTTCTGTGAACTGTTTTGTATTTCTTTGACCTTAAAAAGGTGCAGTATACACATCAAAGCCCTGGCAGGCATCTGCTCATTTCAGTTATGTTGTTAATGGTTTATAATGGACTTAGTGAAGCCATGTATAAACAATATGACTATAATGTGATCTGTTGGTATGAATGCCTCTTACTAGTATAAATTAGACTTACTTCTAATTCTGCATGCTATTAAACCATATACAATAGGACATATCCTAGGAGAAGGGAGAATTAAATGACTTTTATTTTATTTTTTGTGAATTAGCAATATCTAGCTTGATGGAGAATAGGAGAGAATTTGGCCATTTTAACAATTCTCTTTATGTTTTAATAAAAGTATTTTTATGTATCAGAGACTCTGATTTTGGAATAGTGGGCAGGAGTTACCTTTAGATATAAAGGATGTTGTTTCTTATACCAGGCAGAAAAGAATTAGGGGATATCATATTCTTTTGTGTATATCAAATATTTTAGCAGTTACTAAACAAAAAATTAATGTTCTGTTAAACTTGATTCACTTTCAGATTTCTGAACTGGATTTCCAAGACTCTGTTTTTGTTCTGGGATTCTCTGAAGAATTGAACAAATTATTGCTTCAGCTTTATCTGGACAACCGAAAAGAGATCAGAACTATTCTGAGTGAATTGGCACCAGACCTTCCAAGTTACCACAGCCTTGAATGGCGACTAGATGTACAGGTATGGATTTTTTTTCCCACCTGACATAGAATAGAAGATTAATTTTAGTTCCATGTCCTTAAACTTATTATATTCTTTACCACCTTAACCAGACTTTGATTTGAAACTAATTTTTTTAATGTTTGTTTTGAGACCATCTCACAAATAGTTCATTTTCTTTTTTTTTTTTTAAAGATTTTATTTATTTATTTGTCAGAGAGAGAGCACAAGCAGGCAGAGTGGCAGGCAGAGGTAGAGAGAGAAGCAGGCTCCCTGCTGGACAAGGAGCCCAATGTGGGACTCGATCCCAGGACCCTGGGATCATGCCCTGAACGGAATGCAGTGGCTTAACCCACTGAGCCACCCAGACCTCCCACAAATAGTTCATTTTCTTATATGCTTAATGTGTTTAGATTAGTTTAATTTGCAAAGTTTGTAAGAAATAGGTTATTTTGGAAAGGAGATGGTCATGCAGATTTTTTAATTCATATTTGATTTTATGAAACTTTCATGTTTAAACATAAAACACACATATATTAAAGTGCACACGTCATTGTAACGCTCAGTGGATTATCACATGGTGAAACACCCATGAAACCAACACTCGCCCATGACAGGCACCCCAGAAGCATCCTCTTTGCTACCCACCAGTTACTTCCCCTTCCTTCCTTTCCAAAGGTCACCAGCATCCTGGCTTCAAATATATAGATTACTTTTGTCTGTTCTTTAACTTTCTATATATGGAATGATTCAGTAAATACTCTTTTGTGTCTGACTTCTTTTACATGATCTATTTGAAAGATTAAGTTGTTTGTAAAGCCACACAGATAACCAAAAGGGAGTTCTCAGACTCTTGCCTAAAGCCCTTTATCAAGCAGTGGCAGGTAAGTTAATAGACGTTTATTGAATGTCATCCATTTGCTGATTAGAGCCATGCTAAATGCTTTGGAACACAAAGAAGCATAAGACATTTTCTCAGGTTAAAAGATGTTATCATCTAGTTAGGGATACTAGATGTTCTCAAAATAACTAGTAATTAAAGATAGTTGTAAAGTAAATTTCTGGAGGGGGAAATATAATTGTATAAAAGAAGTTACAGGGGCGCCTGGGTGGCTCAGTGGGTTGAGCCTTTGCCTTCGGCTCAGGTCATGATTTCAGGGTCCTGGGATCAAGTCCCGCATCGGGCTCTCTGCTTGGCTGGGAGCCTGCTTCCTCCTCTCTCTCTCTGCCTGCCTCTCTGCCTACTTGTGATTTCTCTCTGTCAAATAAATAAATAAATAAAATCTTTTTAAAAAGGAAGAAGAAGGGACAACTGAGGGACGCCTGGGTGGCTCAGTTGGTTAAACAGTTGCCTTTGGCTCAGGTCACGATCCCAGTGTCCTGGGATCAAGTCCCACATCGGGCTCCTTGCTCAGCAGGGAGCCTGCTTCTCCCTCTGCCTCTGCCTGCCACTCTGTCTGCCTGTGCTCACTCTCTGTCAAATAAATAAATAAAATCTTTAAAAAAAAAAAAAAAAGGTACAACTGAGTACTATATTTCAAAAACCTGTAGCTTTGGTAGTTCAGTGTATGCTTGCACAGTCCAGAAAATCTTCAACAAAAGGTGAAATTTCAGAAGGATGAATGAATAGAGAAAACCAGTGTTACTATTCTTGGAAAAGGAGGCAATGTAAGTTGTAAAGGGCTATATGGATATGGGAATGAACATTGAATATGTGGTATAGTGCACTGGTCCCCAAACTTGACTGCATATTGAATGGCCTGGGTAGTTTTAAAATATTTTCATGTCTGTGTTCTACCCCCAAGAGATGCTGATTTATTGTTATGGGATTTGGCCTAGGCATCAGGATTTTTTAAACCTTCTTACCTGGGGAATTCTAGCTTGCAGTTTGTAAACCACTGTTACAGTGGATCCTTCCTGATTGCAATGGTGATAAGATGGTCTAAACAGGTTACAGAAATTCAATTAGAGGGTCTAGCAAGTATAATCCAGTGTAATGAGTGCTTTAATAGGTATAAACATAGATAAGGTATAAACCAAACTATAGGCTCCATGAGGGCAGGTACTGTCTCTTGTTCACTACTCTGTCCCCAGCCCAGTGCCTGGTACATAATTGGCATTCAGTGCTGAATATTAAAAAAAAGGTGGGGGGAAAAAAGTGGGGGTAGGGGAAGGTAGGTAACTTCTTTTTTTTTTTTTTTTTTAAGATTTTATTTATTTATTTGACAGAGATCACAAGTAGTCAGAGAGGCAGGCAGAGAGAGGAAGGGAAGCAGGCTCCCTGATGAGCAGAGAGCCTGATGTAGGGCTGGATCCCAGGACCCTGGGACCGTGACCCGAGCCAAAGGCAGAGACTTTAACTCACTGAGCCACCCAGGTGTCCCTAGGTAGCTTCTTAAACAAGTTGTTTATCAACTATTTCTTGTATGGTTGTCATGTGCTAGGTGGTGTGGATTCACAAAGAACCTGACATAGACATAGTTCTTGCTTTTGGAGACATCATAAGAAGCAACTCCTATGGGGTTCCAGGGAGGAGATCACTGTTGCTAAGCATTTATGTTTCAGTCTTCTCATAATAATCAGGAGGTGTGGGGATGGTCATATTCATGAGATTCAGCAGTAATTTATCTTGCACATATTTATCTCTCTCTTGAGTGGGGGTTATTTCTGACTCTTGGGTTCTGGTAGCCCTTAAAAGTTGTGTTTTTTTTGGCTTTGTGACTTACTTTGAGTTTTTCTATTATGAAGACTTTTTTTTTTTTATGAAGACATTTTTAGAAATTAGAAGCTTAAGCAATTGAATTTTCTAAAACTTGTGAGAGCTCATTTACCCAGTGAAATGGGTTTGAATAGCCATGCTATCACAAGGACTAATAAAGTTAAAGTTGAGGGTATGCTGAATGAATATTGCTTCATGTGGTGAAGTGCATTTAGGGCTAAAAAAACTACTTAAAGAACGAATTGATTTTCTGAGCTCATCATTTTAACTGGAGTAGATTCTTCTTTCTGTTTATGGGAGGAAGACTTGACAGATGATCAGCTAAATGACTGGGAAACAAATAACAGGATATAGGACCTTTTATTTTTGAGTAACTGATTTGTCTCAACACTGGTAGTAAATGGGACAGTTACCATCTAATTATTGTGCAGTTGCTTATGAGAAATACATTAATCATCATAGTTTAGTTTCTAATAGAAACATTTCCCTTCATAAATTCCCAGCACAATTAGTGCATTTAATAGCATCAGTAAATTGAATGCATTTGAGTGTGGTGTGGGGAGATTTACCTTTAGGACTGATCCATTTAAATTGCTGTTTTTGGGGCACCTGGGTGGCTCAGTTGGTTAAGCGACAGCCTTCAGCTCAGGTCATGATTTTGGAGTCCTGGGATCGAGTCCCACATCAGGCTTCTTGCTCAGCAGGCAGTCTACTCCTCCCTCTGACCCTCCCTCTTCTCATGCTCTCTCTCTCTCATTCCATCTCAAATAAATAAATAAATCTTTAAAAAAATAAATTGCTGTTATTTTTATAAGAAGGACAGAATTTCCCCTCTATTACAAAATAAGTCCATATCAGGACCTTTGTGGCCTACTGTTCTTTATCCTGTATTGTCATCAAAATTTCTTTCTGAGAAAAAATTAGGTCTGATTATGTCTTACTAGGTGTTTGTTAGGGATGTTATATAATCTTTATTTAGAAATTTTAAAGAATGGTATGGATACTTACTTGCGAAGGATATTGATTAGATACTATGTTGCCTAAAAATTTGAGGATAGATGGACCTAAAGTCTCTAAGCAAAAAGTTCATGACTTAGGGCGCCTGGGTGACTCAGTTGGTTAAGCAACTGCCTTCAGCTCAGGTCATGATCCTGGAGTCCCAGGATTATGTCCCACTTTGGGCTCCCTGCCCACAGGGAGTTTGCTTCCCCCCTTTCATGCTATCTCTCTCTCTTTCTTTCATTCTCAAATAAATAAATGAATAAAATCTTTTAAAAAAAAGTTCATGGCTTAATTACACACCTAGATACATTTGGTCCCTATCTGTCAAGGCATATATATAGAAAAAAAAAGTCTAAACAATGCATAAGTGAATCAGTAAGTAGTATTTTCAGCCATCATACTTAATAGTTTACCTGTCTTTTATACCTATAATTTTCTGTACTAGAGAAATGATCTTAAAGAGATACTTTAACTTAGAAGTATCTATATTGTGTTTGGGAACTGGCTTACTCAGGGGGATCAACCTATTGTTTCCAAGTTATTTTTTGACATTAAATTGCAGCCATGGATCAGTATCTTAGGTTCTTCTGGAAGCCAGATCACCTAGAATTAATTGGAAGAAGTTATTAGTCAGAATATTCTGTCTTGTGGTATGAAGTTGTGGTTTAGATTTGTTATTCACTGGAAGTTTCTTGAGTTTGGCTTCCTGTCCTTTTGCCATGACTCCAGTAGTTTCAGGTAACCGTCTTGCCTTCTTGTGTAACAAGATGCTTCAGGTTCATCTTGTACAATTGTTGTCCCAGACCTCTAATTTAAAGAGGTCCTTGTTCCTTTTAAGGAAGAATGGTCTTTAGGGAACAGTCTGATGCTAGGACTTAAATGCTAACACTTCCAAGTTAGGGATTGTTTCTAGTATTTCGATTTTTTTTTTCTTATAAAAATGTCAGTAGTATTTTCTTTAAAAATTTTTGGAATATATCATACAAACAAAAGGTTATAGCTATTCAGTTTAAAGAATAATAATAAAACAAGTACCTACTGCCAACCTTAAGAAATACAACAAAACCACATATGACCTCCCCCAGTTACAACCCCTCCCACTCTTCTGAAGGAACCATTATCCTGAATTTTTCATTAATCCTTTCTTTATAGTTCTTTTTTTACACAAATTTTTTCATCAAACTTTAGTTTTTATGTATTCTTCTGCAGCTTGCATTTTGATTGAACATTTTACTAGATTTATCCATAACAACTTATATTGCTATAGTTCTTTCATTGCTATTTAGTAAGCATTTTATTGTATAAGTATTCTCAATGTATCCATTCTGTTATTAAACAATATTTGAGACGTTTCTAATTTTTGGAATTGGAAACAAAATCTTGGAAACAAAGACAGTTACTGTTATGAATATAATGTATACATGCAAAAATTCAAGGTATATACCTAGGAGTGGAATTGATGTTGTAATGTATATTGTTTTCCGAGTGATTCTCTTTTCACTCCCACCAGCACTCTTCTACTGAGTAGAATTTTCAGCCATCATACTTAATAATTTACCTGTCTTTTATACCTATAAAGGTATAAAAGAGTTCCCATGACCGTTGCTCACAACACTTTCATTTGGCCAGGCTTTTAATTCTTGACAGGCTGATATGTGTAAAACAAAACTGTATGGTTTTATTGGCCATTTTCCTGATTTCTAATAAAGTAGAACGTGTTTTCCTGTGTTTATCTTTTTGTGTTACTTCTTTTGTGAGGTGCTTACTTAAGTCTAATGCAAATTTTTCTCTTGTTCTTGTAAGGTTTTTTTGTTTTTGTTTTTAATCAGAACAGTTCTTCATTCGTTCTGGGTACTAATCTATTTTTTGGTTATATGTGTTACAAAGTGTCTTCTCTCAGCTCATGGTTTGTTTTTCTACCATCTTTAGGTATCTTTTAGAAGAAAATGTAATGATTTTAATGTATTTCAGTTTATTGGTTTTTTTCTTTATGGTTGTTTGTCTTTTATATCATGTTTAAGAAATCCCATATGGCGAGCTTGTATATATATTCTCTTCTTTCTTTCTAAAGTTTTTTAAACTTTAGTTTTCAGGGGCACCTGGGTGGCTCAGTGGGTTGAGGCCTCTGCCTTTGGCTCAGGTCTTGGTCTCAGGGTCCTGGGATTGAGCCCCATATTGGGCTCTCTGCTCAGTGGGGAGCCTGCTTCCTCCTCTCTCTCTCTCTGCCTGTCTCTCTGACTACTTGTGATTTGTCTGTCAAATAAATAAATAAATATATTTTTTAAAAATAAATAAACTTTAGTTTTCCTTTTGAAGTCTACGATTCATGTAAAATTTTATTTTTGTATATGATATAAGGTGGTTACAAATACTCTGTGTTCAGCATGATTATTAAACAGTTATATGCTCTTATTCCATTTAAAATGAAGCTTGCAAGCAGAAGCCTGAGGCAACAGATTAAACCATCCGTGACTATAAAGCTACACCTTAATCAGAATGGAGATCACAGCACCAAAGTTCTGCAGACAGACCCAGCCACTCTGCTCCATTTGGTTCAGCAACTGGAACAAGCATTGGAGGAGATGAAAACAAACCACTGTAGGAGAGTTGTGCGCAATATCAAGTAGTCCCAGTTTTTTTTTGGTTTTTTTGTTTTGTTTTGTTTTGTTTTTTAAGTAGTCCCAGTTTTAAGGATTTATTCCCTTTTAATCACTCATGAATCGACGATATGCAGCAGTTACTTTTCAAAATTAATTTTTTATTAATTGACAGTGATAAACACATATATTTTCCATGAATTTCTTTTCCTATGACAAGATAGTGAAGGCATGATCAAAAGCTAAAGTAAAGTTCCTGGTGCTAAAT
The DNA here is from genome assembly GCA_003697995.1 of Taxidea taxus jeffersonii. Classification (NCBI taxonomy): domain Eukaryota; kingdom Metazoa; phylum Chordata; class Mammalia; order Carnivora; family Mustelidae; genus Taxidea; species Taxidea taxus. The sequence goes on along the minus strand of ML101473.1, from coordinate 155,582 downwards.
GTGGTCAGTTTCTTGACAAATTAATCTGTATTTTATATTTTAAATGTAAGAATTGAATCAACTGCAAGTGAATCTATACTGTTCACATCTTTTGTGTATATGAATGTCTTTTTTTGGTACTTCTTTTGATTGCTTAACTTTATTATTTTCGTCTTTATTGACCAAAATCTAAAAATAAAATTCACAGTGTAATACCATTGCTCTTCAGAATATTTTTAGACAGTTCACTGTTTTTGACCTTTAAAAGCACCCACAATGTAAATAGCCACAGAATAGCTGGAAGTAAATACGAATTTTTTAAAGTGCTACATTTTTTAGGCAGTTCATGTATTTTTCCCTCCTAGTGAAGGTAATAAGTACTTACTATGTTGCTTAAGTTTGAATTATTATGGCTAACTGCTTACATAGTACTCAAATTTGTGTGATTGTATGTTGCATTTTATCAAGGACTACTTTTTTCCCCTGGTACCCAAAGCATCTAAGAGATCCTGTCATTTACATTTATATACAATGGATGCAGGAGGAAATATAATCACTTCTTAATTATCTGAATATAAATTACAGTCACTTTTTTTTTTTTTTAAGATTTTTATTTATTTGACAGAGATCACAAGCAGGCAGAGAGGCAGGCAGAGAGAGAGGAGGAAGCAGGTTCCCCGCTGAGCAGAGAGCCCGATGTGGGGCTCGATCCCAGGACTCTGGGATCATGACCTGAGCCGAAGGTAGAGGCTTTAACCCACTGAGCCACCCAGGCGCCCCACAGTCACTTTTTATAATTTTATTTGAATAAACTATAAAGAGGGCAAAGGGAGGCCATGTTTACCACATGTAAGTATCCCTTCTTTACAAACTTGATTTTTTTTTAACTTGTTTTTAAATAAGTAACTGTAGGGACGTCTGGGTGGCTCAGTTGGTTAAGCAGCTGCCTTCGGCTCGGGTCATGATCCCAGTCCTGGGATCGAGTCCCACATCGGGCTCCTTGCTCAACAGGGAGCCTGCTTCTCCCTCTGCCTCTGCCTGCCACTCTGTCTGCCTGTGCTCATTCTCTCTGACAAATAAATAAATAAAATCTTTAAAAAAAATTTTTTTTAAATAAATAAATAAGTAAGTAAGTAACTGTAAGCGATAGGCTTGAAAAACTCAGATGCTGTTGTATCAGCCTTATAGAGTACATGGACACAGGGAGACTTGGGACAAGGAGACTTGAGTGGCAGATTTAAGGAGAAAAATCATGGAAGGGTGGAAATGGGAGTTTAGTCTTAAATACGTATCTAAAGTCTTATTCTGAGAGCCTTATCTCCATGGAGCAACTCAGGAATGCCTTTGGAACCATCAGACTCTTAAGCTGTGCACTCTAGGTTCTGTCACTACCTTCCATCCTGAGAATTAGAGATTTTGATATCATGTTTCTTCTCTCTTAAGCAAGAGCCTAGCAGGGAGCAGAGGCCAGTGGAAGGAAAGCACAAATTTAATTACCACTATAAGCAGTTGGGCCACTATTTCCCATAGGTATATGTTCTATCATTACAAAATAAGTAATATATTTTTTTAAAAGATTTTATTTATTTATTTGTCAGACAGCACAAGCAGGGGGAATGGTAAGCAGAGCAGGCAAAGTTGAGAAGCAGTCTCCCTGCTGAGCAAGGAGCCTGATGTAGGACTGGATCCCAGGACCTTAGGATCATGACCTGAGCTGAAGACAGACACGTAACCGACTGAGCCACCCAAGCATCCCACAAAATAAGTAATATTACATATTAAACTCTAGTCAAATTTTAATTATCATGATAACTTGGTTAATGAAGCTGTCATGTTAACCTTACAAACAAAACATGTATTACGTGAAAGAATACGTGCACACACACACACACACACCCCATGTCGTCAGATTTAAAAGCAACATATCTGCCAAGCTTATATGATAAAAATAGCTCTATGAGGCTTCTTAGTTACCCACATTTGGTGGAAAATAAGCAGGCCTGACCCTAGCCAAAATTGAAATAATGCCACTGTGTGCCTTCCAGGCAACCTTTCTTCTGTATCTACTGGTCTTCCCCTAATCGAAACAAAGCGGCTGTTAGTCTTTATCTGTGTCAAACTCCTTGGGACTCCTTTCTTTATTATTCTTTCTGATGTTCTGCCTTCTTCACCTTTTTGGGCCAGAATGAGTTGCAAGCAGACTACCTAACTTCTTTTCGAAGCTGAGGCTCATTTTTTAGTACAGAGCATTGAATGAGCCTCTTCTCTTGTTTAAACATTCCTTATCCTTAGGGATTCCTTTGCTACCTTTGTTTTATATAGCACATTTGATTTTTTTTGGTAGGTTGTATATGAACATACTTTCTGCAGGTGTAGTCACTGTTCCACTGTGCTATATGAGCAGGTTTCTTGACTGGGTAATGTGCCTTCCTCTAAAACTAAATATTAAGTCATTTTAGATTATAAGTAAGTTGATTTTTCAGGATTGGCTAATGCATGTTTAGACTTAAGTATCATACTCTTCATGTCTCAAAGCCAGAATAGCAACATCTCTTCTCTCAAAACAGAGCTACCAATAGGGAATGACCAATGTATATCACAAAGTCTATATTCTACTTCACCCATTGAAAGTGAGCTTGTTTTGTTACTGATGTTTCCGAGCTTAAGCAAATTTAAAGCAGCACATTGGAAAGGTGGTGGTGATACCATAAAAAGAAAATACACCTTTGAAAACAAAAATGAGAATCTGATGCTAAGGCAAGATTGAAAAATCATAATGTCAAGGATGCATGTATGAGAGCTCATAAAATTTATAACAATGGGTGGCCTTTTAGGGTACAAACCTTGGAGAAGGTTAAGAGGTTAGTCTTTGGAGCTGGACAAAAAGAGTTTGGATTTAGCATAGTAACATATAGATAGCATAGTCACAGGCTTTAGAAAATACTCATGTAGATTTGAGGATCTCATTTTACAGCTTTGAATTACGTTCTGTGTACCTCCTGGTGGTTTCTATAATCCACCCATTTATGTTTGTCATTGTGTTGATAGAAAAAGCAAATTTTAAAGCCTTTTCTAACTCTCTTAGAATGTTACTGACTCAATTCTGTTAAATATTTATTAAGTGCTTTGAGTGATCCATGTTGTGTGTGGAACAAAGGGTAAAGTCCTAATCTCAGTTTAGAATGCTCCCAGCCCATTCCATCCTTGAAAGTAGTTTAATCCATAAACTTACTGGATTTAGAAAGGAATTTCCTAAAGAGGCTATTCTGAAGAAGGGATGTTCCTCTGGGGTTCTGTCTGTTAGAATCCCTTTTCCTTGAAATGCCACCTTTTTCTGAAAGGCAAAACCCTAATGATTCAATAACCGGAGCTCTGGAAGTGTGCGGAGGAAAGGATAGACCACCGAGGAACACTGTGGAACATTTGGCATGGTTAGGATGGCAGAAATTGTCCTTCTTTCCCATTAAAGTGAGGTTCCCTGAGGTAACTGGAGGTGTGATGGGAAAAGCAAATTGAATTCGTTTTTTTACCTGCATGCCAATGTTGTGATTGTCATAAATCCAATGAGAAGTGGATGCCTGTGGTTTTGAAGGAATGTGCTTAGTTCACAGAAAGAAAAGGCTTCTCGGTTAATTCAAAGACTAAAAACACACAGATTAAAATTCAAAGAATGAGGAAAAGAAAATCCAGGGAAGTCTGAGTTTCACTGGGGCAAGTATGGATGGGTAGGATATGATGTCCTGGCATGAGGTACAAACTGTATGCTTTTATTTAAATTAAAAAGTTCTTACAAAGCTCAAGTGAGTTTAAGTGCTACAACATCATCAAGTTGCTTGATTCGCAGCTGAGACTGTTGCACAATTCGTAGTCTAAAAAGAATGAAGAAAGGCTGCTGGTAATTTTTTAGTACGTTAAGAAAAAAAAAAAGAGCAAATCACCATATACTTTCCCAAAAGGGGAAAATGATTTGTCTCATGATATGAGCAATGTAATTAAAACCTTTATTTTTAATGTTTAGACTCTTAAGGATGTAATTATTGGTTATTCTTTTCTATGCTTTTTTTCTTTCACTCTTTTTCTTTGCCTGGATATAAATAACAAATTCCATGCCTTTATTCTGCCTTTATAACAATTCCTTTTCATGCCAAATCTCATTAAGCCTCCTCCCTCCCTTAAAAAAAAAAGTTTTTTGAGAAATAATTCACATAAAATTCACCCTTTCAAAGCGTACAATTTGGTGGTTTTTAGTATGTTCACAGAGTTGTGCAACTACCCCACTATCTGATTACAGAACCTTCTCATCACTCCCAAAAGAAATTCATATCCATCTGTAGTCACTTTCCATTACCCTCCCTCCAGCTGCCCTGCCCCCACCCTCCACCCCTGCCTTCTCCAGCAACCACTAATCTACTTTCTGTAGATTTTCCTCTTCTCCACATTTAGTACAAGGAGAATCATGTAATATATGACTTTTTTTGTGTCTGACTTTTTAAAAAATTAACATATAACGTATTATTATTTCAGGGGTACAGGTCTGAACTCATCAGTCTTAACACAATTCACGGCACTCACCATAGCACATACCCTCTCCAACATCCATCACCAAGCCACCCTATCCCTCCCCAACCCCCCAGCAACCCTCAGTTTGTTTCCTGAGATTAAGAGTCTCTCTTATGGTTTGTCTCTCTCTTTGGTTTTGTCTTGTTTCATTTTTTCCTCTTTCCCTATGATCCTCTGTCTTGTTTCTCAAATTCCATGTTTAAGTGAAATCATATGATAATTGTCTTTCTCTGATTGACTTATTTCACTTAGCATAATGCCCTCTAGTTCCATCTATGTTGTTGCAAATGGCAAGATTTCAAAATTTTAATGGCTGCATAATATTCCAATGTATTAATGTACCACATATTCTTTATCCATTCATCTGTTGATAGACATCTAGGTTGTTTCATAATTTGGCTATTGTGGATATTGCTGCTATAAACATTCAGGTGCACGTGCCCCTTCGGATCACTACATTTGTATCTTTGTATACTACATTTGTATATTTGTATACCTGCGATTGCTGGGGCATAGGGTAACTCTATGTTCAACTTTTTGAGGAACCTCCATGCTGTTTTCCAGAGTGGCTGCACCAGCTTGCATTCCCACCAACAGTGTAGGAGGGTTCCCCTTTCTCTACATCCTTGCCAACATCTGTCATTTCCTAACTTGTTAATTTTAGCCATTCTGACTTGTGGGAGGTGGTACCTCATTGTGGTTTTGATTTGTAGTTCCCTGATGAGTGATGTTGAGCACTTTGTCATATGTCTGTTGGCCATTTGGATGTCTTCTTTGCAGAAACATCTGTTCATGTCTTCTGCCCATTTCTTGATTGGATTATTTGTTCTTTGGGTGTTGAGTTTGGTAAGTTCTTTACAGATTTTAGATACTAGCCCTTGATCTGATATGTCATTTGCAAATATCTTCTCCCATTCTGTTGGTTGTCTTTTGGTTTTGTTGACTGTTTCCTTGGCTGTACAAAAGCTTTTTATCTTGATGAAGTTCCAATAGTTCATTTTTGCCCTTGCTTCCCTTGCCTTTGGTAATGTGTCTAGGAAGAAGTTGCCACAGCTGAGGTCAAGGAGGTTGCTGCCTGTGTTCTCCTCAAGGATTTTGATGGATTCCTTTCTCACATTGAGGTCTTTCATCCATTGAGTCTATTTTTGTGTGTGGTGTGAGGAAGTGGTCCAGTTTAATTCTACTTCATGTGGTTGTCCAATTTTCCCAACACCATTTTTTGTTGTTGTTGTTTTTGTTTGTTTGTTTAAGATTTTATTTGAGAGAAATTTTATTTGAAAGAGAGAACATGAGAAAGGAGAAGGTCAGAGGGAGAAGCAGACTCCCCGTGGAGCTGGGAGCCTGATGCGGGACTTGATCCTGGGACTCTGGGATCATGATCTGAGCCAAAGGCAATCGCTTAACCAGCTGAGCCACCCAGGCACCCCCCACAGCATTTGTTGAAGAGACTTTTTTCCATTGGACATTCTTTCCTGCTTTGACCATAGTTGTTATAGAATTGTCATAGAATTAGTTGTCATAGAATTGACCATAGAACTGTTGATTAGTTGACCATAGAATTGAGAGTCAATTTCTGGGCTCTCTATTCTGTTCCATTGATCTATGTGTCTGTTTTTGTGCCAATACCATACTGTCTTGATGATGACAGCTTTGTAACAGAGCTCGAAGTCTGGAATTGTGATGCTCCCAGCTTTGGTTTTCTTTTTAAACATTCCTCTGGCTATTTGTGTTTTTTTCTGGTTCCATACAAATTTTAGGATTATTTGTTCCAGTTCTGTGAAAAAAGTTGATGGTATTTTGATAGGGATTGCATTAAATGTATAGATTGCTCTAGGTAGCATAGTTGTGTCTGGCTTCTTAGCATAATGTTTTCAAGCTTCATGTTGTTGCATATATCAGTACTTCATACATTTTTAATGGCTGAATAATATTTCATTGTATGGATATTCAGTATTTGACTTTTACAGTATTTGATTCTTATTCTTGGTCTTACTATAGAATTAATCTATTGCATTTTATTTTATAGTATTTATAAGAGAGACTCTGACAAATTTAGTCATGTATTTTCTACCATGATGGTTTTCTAGAATTATCTTCCCAAATACAAGTTAGAAATGTCAGAGAACAACTTCTTCCTAGCCAGTTATTAGTAGAGTTATTCTCCAGTGAACAGAATGTTTTATTTTTATCCTTATTCAAAAGTTATACCAGATGTTTTACCGACAGTTAAATTGTTGAAGACTTTTAGCTGAAATTAGCTCCTGAGAAAATTAGATTAATATTATATCTTTTTTATTTTAATGCAAAAGTTTTCCAGCTAAAATGAGGAATGTTCTATGAACATTTTATATATTTAGAGAAGATAGGAAAGGATCTAAGAAGGATTTATGTCTTCCCATATTTGTTTTGTGTATTTTCATATTAGGTAAAACTATTAAAAAATTATAAAAATTGTCTGTAATAGAGAAAAAAGGTTTTTACTTTTGCTTAAACTTACTTCTCAGAATATTTCTAAACTAATTTTGGAGGATTTCTAGGATGCCACTCTGGATAATGCAGCTGCTGCAGCTACTTGCCTTCTGGGGCTTATAAGCTAGTGGACAAAATAGAAAGGTACGTAAGCATGGGTTCAGAGTGTGATGAGGCATAGGGAGAGATAAAACAGCTCAAGAGTTCTGCTTATGTAAGAGAGGGAGGGAGTAGTTCTCACAGGGGCATCAGTTTGGTACTTTTTTCCCTTGATCACTTTTGTTCTTTGGTAATTGGATCCCAAGGTGCATTTGGGAAATAGTATCTTCCCAATTGAATATTGTTTGGTGGGACTGTCAGAAAAGAGTCCACGCCTTCTGTTCTTCACGCTGAGCCTCTAATCTAAGTCTCTCCTGGGACTTTGAAACCTGAGGAGTCAGAGAGACTGGTTGACACAAATTCATTTTATTTTTTATTTTTTAAAAATTTATTTATTATTTTAGGGGGCAGGAGGGGCAGAGGGAGAAGAGAATCTCAAGAGAATCTCAAGAATCTCAAGGACATGGTCTCAGAGCTGCCTTTTTATTCTGTAGGATACCTAATATGTCCAATAAATTTATTCTCTGTTAAAGCTAGGATCTAAAGAACCCTAAGTGTTATAGAGGATAACGATACAATTAGATTAGTTTTGTAAAACTGCATACTTTATTTCATAAAGTGGGATTTTTAAAAAATAGCTTTGCAAATTGTCATGCATTTAAAAAACATTATTTTAGGATGTAGGTTGACTAACAAACTCATGTTAAGATCTCACAGTCTGGGGACACCTGGGTGGCTCAGTTGGTTAAGCAGCTGCCTTCGGCTCAGGTCATGATCCCAGCGTCCTGGGACTGAGTCCCACATCGGGCTCCTTGCTGAGCAGGGAGCCTGCTTCTCCCTCTGCCTCTGCCTGCCACTCTGTCTGCCTGTGCTCGCTCCCTCTCTCTCTAACAAATAAATAAATAAAATCTTTAAAAAAAAAAAAGATCTCACAGTCTGATTAGTGAGACAAGATTCAAAACAAACAATCTTAATTAGCATTTTCCTTTTAATGCTCTACTACTATTCCTTTTATTTGCTTTCTGTATCTTCTCTATTGTGGCTATGAACTATTTCCTTAGAACTTAAAAAATCTGGTGGTTTCACCATAATCCTTTTAGTTAGTAAATTATAGTTTGCTTGTAGAAATAAGATGAAAACATAAAACAGTAATTAATCAAATGAAACAATGCCTCTCTTAGTTGTCAGCACATAATAGTTAAATTAATGAACAAGTCAATGAGTAAGTAAGTGATGAGCGAACAGTATATACAATATGCTCTGTGGAACGTCAGAGTAAGGAAAAAGCACTATAGCTTGGAGTGGTCAGAAAAATATTTCTGAGTTGTCGAGAGAGACGGGCAGGATTTGAGCAGGTATGTTCCTGGGTCTGTTTTAGGTGCTTGGAGCACAGTGGGAACAAGAGAATATGACTACTCCCATTGAGCTTATGTCCTAGTGGGGTGATGAATAATAGAGAAAATAATTTCAGTTTGTGCTAACTGCTTTGAAGAAAAATAAAAACAGATTAAGGGTCATAGTGAGGAGTCAGAGTTGAGAGCTCCTATTTTTTTAGGTAGATTGCTCAGAGAAAGCTCTGAGGAGGTGATGTTGGAGCAGAAATCTGAATGAAGTGAGGGAGTGCACAGTGGAGTATTTAGAAAAAGAGCATTCAAGGCAGCAGGAAGAGTATGCAAATGCTCTGAGGTGAGAATGAGCTTGATATGTTTAAGGGAGTGCAAAGAGGTTGGTGTGGTTGGAGTTAAGTGAGGATAGAAGTGATCAGAGGACTGGGTAGCAGAAAGTTTAGCGTCCATGTTTTCTTCTCATCAAGTCCTTCCATCAAACTGGGTATGTGGATGATCCATCCAACACTTTGGCTTCTCATTTCTTTCCCCGCCCGACTTTATTTATTTGAGAAAGAGAGAGGGCATATGCAAGAGCGGAGGGGAAGGGCAAGAGGGAGAGGGGAAAGCAGAGTCCCCACTGAGCCAGGAGCCTGACGCGGGGCTCGATCCCAGGACCCTGAGATCTTGACCTGAGCCGAAGGCAAATGCTTAACCCATTGAGCCACCCAGGTGCCTGGCATCCCCTATTTCTTTCAGCCACTTGTTCCACTGCTGCACTCTGGAGCTTGTCCCCACCTGAACTGTTCTGTTTCTGAAATCAGTTTCAGACATTCCATCCTCTGAAATTGATCCCACTCATTAGTCAGTATGACATCCAACACCCCAGTTCTTCAGCTTCAGATGGACCTTCAATTCCCTTGCCCTACCCTCCCTCTATTAAAAGCCTCTGCCTATCTATTTCCCTCCTTATCCAGCTTGGATTCATAACCCATTACCACCAATATTTCAGATCCTTTCTGTTGTACCTTGCATTGCACCTATCTAGTCTACCATATATGAATTCAACTGTCCTTTTTTTCTGCTAGTTTATGGGCTGCTGAGACCTACTGGAAAGAATACACAGAAACCATCCAGACTATCAAGCTTTTATATTAATGGTCATTAATCTCAAGCCTTTAATACTGCCTGACTAGCCCACTGTTTCCCTTGTCAATGCTCTCATTTTCAACAACTATCTCAAGCTTTCTCTTCTCCCCTTAAGCCTCTGACCCACTCACCACTCCTGTTTTCCATCAATGACTATCTCCTTCTTCACAACAAACAGAAGTGATCAGATAGGAATTTTCTCCACTGCTGACCAACAAACTTAAAATCCTCACTGTTCTGTGTGCTGATCATTCTTTCTCTCCTATTCCAGCAAAAGAGGCACCCCTCATGTTTCTGAATTCTGTTTTTTCCAGTTATCTTGTCACTTCTGTATTTTCTATTTATCCATCTTCCTGGGTTCTTCTCATAAAAAAAAAGAAATATTTCTAATCTATCTCATTTTAATATCCCTTGATCCACATCCCTCTTCAGTTACCACAAACTATCTCTTCTCCACTTCAGTAACTTCTGAAAAAGTTCACCTTCCCTTCCAAAGCCACTCCTGGTGACATTTCCAGGACCTCCCATGTTGCTAATCCAATGTACATTCTTATTTTACTAGATGTTAACAGCAACATCTGACATGATTGATCACTCTCTCTTTCTAAAAAATATACTTTTGGAGGGGGAGGGATGTCAAACACTCTTCTCGGGGCACCTGGGTGACTGAGTTGGTTAAGCAGCTGCCTTCAGCTCAGGTCATGATCTCAGGGTCCTGGGATCAAGCCCTGCGTCGCTCCCTGCTCAGCAAGCAGCCTGCATTTCCCTCTCCCTCTGCCTGCTACTCCCCCTGTTTGTACTATCTCTTTCTATCAAATAAATAAATAAAATTAAAATAAACAAAAAAAACCACTCTTCTGTTTTACCCTCTACATCTCTAGTAGTGTGTTCTCAATCTTTGAAAGACTCTCTGTCCTCTTAGTTGTACATTTTCCCCAGAGCTTTGTCCTTAGCCATTTCTCTCCACAGACATATGCCAGGTAATTTGGTTCATTTCTTTAGCTTTAATTGCCATCAATTTGCTGATGACTATCCACTTTAGATCTGTAGCCCTTATTGCTCTCCTGAATTTGAGACACGTGTAACTATTCATCATCTGCCTGTGCTTAGATGTCTAACAGGTACTTCAAACTCAAGAAGAATAAAATTCAACTTACTCTTTTACAAACCTGCTCTTCTGGTATTCTTTTTTCAAGAAATAACATTGCTATCCACCCAGTTGCTCAAATCGGAGATATGTCTGTCACTCTTGGCTTCTCTCTTCCTTTCACTCACCACAAATGATCCATTACCAAGTCCTATCAATTCTACCTTCTTTTTTTTTTTTTTTAAGGATTTTATTTATTTGACAGACAGAGATCATAAGCAGGCAGAGAGGCAGGCAGAGAGAGGGGGGTGGGAAACAGGCTCCCCACTGAGCAGGGAGCCCGATGTGGGGTTCGATCCCAGGACCCTGAGATCATGACCTGAGCCAAAGGCAGAGGCTTTAACCCCCTGAGCCACCCAGACGCCCCTCAATTCTACCTTCTTAAGTATCACTCAGACTAGTCTACTTCTCTCCATTCCCATGGCCTCCCTGCTCATGCTTGGGCTACCTTCTCTGTCTCCAGTTAATTGGTCCTTTGACTCCCTCTTATTAAGTTCTCCTTTCTCTTCACCCCCTGCATTCCCTACAGAGCAGCCAGAATTCTCTTTCAAAATAGAAATCGTATCTTTTGGCTTAAAACCCCTCAGTTGATTTGCATTGCTTTTGGGATAAAGCCTCAGCTTCAGCCTTTAGCTACAGTCTCATTTCTCTCACATTCTCTTCCCATGCTGTGTTCTTTCATTATTTTCCTTCCCCTGTCTGGATCCTCTTCCATCAGCTAACAGGGTAACTCATATTCGTTCCTCTGGTTTCAGCTTTAAACATCATTTCCTCCAGGAGATTAGAAGAGCTGTTCTGTTTACATTGTACTCTGTGCTGTTCTTATCATAGGTTTAACAAATTTTGGTGTAATTACTAGGTTAATTACCTTTTTTCCTGGGTTGTAGGAACTGTGTTTTTCTTGTACTCCTCTGCATCACTGGTGTCTGTTACTGTGTTACCTGTCTGTCACTGTCACCTGTTAAGCTCCTATTAAATGTCGGGGAGAGAGAGAAATATAAAATGCAGTACAGAACAAAATCTGCACACATTTTAAAGGTAAAACAAGGATCCAAACAAATTTTGCTTTTCTGTCACACAAGTATGGTTTGCATTAACCTCACAATTCAAGTTATATATCAGCATTTCTTTTTTTCCTTTGGTGGGAAGACATATTTAGAACACTTAGTCTGTAGATTCTGTTGAATGGACAAAACCAGATATGTACTTAGACCAGTGGTTTTCAGCCTAGGCTGTCCTTTGGAATCACTTGGGGAATTTTTAAAAATTCTGTTTCCTGAGTCCCATTCTTGTAGATTGGCTTTTAATTGGACTGAGATTTGTGAAAGCTATCTGCATGATTCTGATCCACAGCAGAAGTTAAGAACATAACAGGTACTGGACTTTTTTCTTTGTGACATGCTTCACTGATTGATATTTGAGCTTTTTGGCAAACAAGAAATTCAACCAATTCAGATTCAACAGTGTCCTGATCTACGCACTGGTACTTCAGCTCCAATTAAAAATGGCTGAAACAGTAAAAAGAATTTGTTGGGACAAATAACTGTCAAGTCCAGATGATCACCAACTTGATCCAGTGGCTCAGTAATGGCCCCAGGGACCCATGTCCTTCTCCTTCTCCTACCTGTCTTGGTGTTGGCTTTCTCATAATTTAGACCCTCCTCATGGCCAAAAATGACTGCCAAAGACACCTGGAAGGTGAGCCCATCTTTGTCCCAGTATGTTATTAGAAAAAGGTTTTAGATGCACTCTGATTGGACTAGTTTAGGTTACAAACCAATGGCTGTGTTCAATGGGTTAGAATGTGCTAGAACAAGAGTGGAGCTCTCTTATCAGGAATCATAACAGTTCCCAAACAAATAGAAGGTCTTTTGGGAAGGAGGAGGAGAGAAACATCAATGCTGAGACCACCAAATAAATGTCTGCTATAACTCCACAGTGGTTTGGCCTACGCAGAATTTGTTCACAAAACTGTAGTAGTATTTTTATAGTATTATACTGTATACTATACTGTAAAGTACATAGTATGTTATAAATAACACAGATTATTTTTATTTCAGAAACAAAATAATTCAAAAAGATAAGTAACATAGATAGGTTTCCACATCAATTTCTACAGTTACTGACTACTAATAAACTAAATATGATTCTATTCAATACAAAGCCATTTAGTGAGAAAGAACTTAAGAACAGAAATTTTAATTTGATCCTGCAAATGTAAGTTGCCTCATGTATGGTATTTGCTTAGTGCCTTGGTGAACAATGTTTTTTTTTTTTTTTTTTTTGCCTCATTTTGAAATACAACAACAAAAAAGTCTTAGACCCTCCAGAGTGTCTGATTTGTGGATTCCCACCCTCTAAGCTGAGTGTTAGCAGCCAAAAAGATTCTGTTGAGCTTTGCTCTTTATAATTTTCTTTATGAAAGCAGTAGGGTCTTAATTGCTCCCAAAATATATTATTGAATTATAATATTGGGTATGTCATTCCTAATGACACATGCTAAAAACAAAATAATACCCCCCTCGCACACACACAAATTCCCTCTTCCCTCTGCCTATCCCCCAGGGGCTGCTAACTCTCCCTAGTTAGAAACCCACTGTTCTAGAGATTACTCTCACCAAATATTCTTCTAATTATAATGTGGCTTTGCATAAAAAGTTTCCCATAGACAGAAAATGTGCTAACCAGCAGGCATGAATTTGGAGACTGCTTATAGTTATATTCCCCATTGCAAGTTAATTCATCGGTATTCATCAGGCCTTAGACACCACACATTGTGTCTGTGTGTGCTAACATTTAAGTTTCTGAGTTTATAAAACTAAAGACCACATTCCAAAACAAAAACTGCTAAGACCAGAGATGTTATGGTGGCCCGACGGTCATTGTTCAAGCCACCCTCACCAGATTCCTTTCTGTTCAAATTGTACCAGTGAAAACCTTTTAAGAGAGCAAGGCATAAAATAGCACAGGTAGAGTTTCTTTGACCATTTAGAAATGCAGTACCTGAATTCTGTCTTATACCTAGCAAGAGAATGTACCTCTCTGGACGTAGTGAAGAGAGAACAAGACCCTCTGGTGTCATCATCAACCTAGAAGTTCCCGGAAACAGAGTGCTTGTGATGAAGAACTCAGTAGCTAGAATGTGAGCATTGAGTCAACACTGGCCATAAAACCTTTGGAAACATCTGTGGAGGGAGGAAACAATGTTGTTTGCAAGACGTAGAGACCAACCAAATTCATCTGCAGGGCTTCAAGTTCTGCTCTTCTTTAAGACACTGAGGGTCTTCCAGTGATGAAATGGCATGGGCAAACCCTCTACAGAGATGCAGTTGTTATTTTTAGCTACAAGAGACTTCAAACGTATTCAAAGGTAGATAGAATAGTATAATGAACCCTCATACACCTATCACTTCATTTTGGTAACAATGAACTCGTGGCCAGTTTTGTTTCATCGAAACCCCACCCACTTTGCTCTGCGGCACCCACTTCCACTCCCACTAATTTTGAATCAAACCTCAGACATTTCTGAGATGGAGAATTTTTTAGTTGAACAGCTAACTTGTTTTGGATGGTAATATGAGAACAGTCACTGCAGTTAGGAGACTTGCATTTCCTCAGATTATGATCCCCTTACAGTAATGTATCCCTGCTAAGTATGGGATTTGGCTGCATTATCCCAGTAAAATTTCATTTGTTCTTGGTGGAGTGTGAGGTGCTGTTATTTAAAGTGGCTGACCGCAGGAAATCTAGAGCAAGTCTGAGGACTTCAGGAGAGGCTCCCAGGCCAGGTCCTCACCGTGAGTCTTAGGGAACCAGCCTGGATTTGACTCAGTACAGTGAGCCATGGGAGACTCCTCCTGCCACACATGGTTTTGTTCTACTGCTGAAGATTCCAGACTGTGGGAAACATGTCCTGAGTTCAGACTACCTTTTGAGTCAAAACCACAGTTTCCTAAGTGAAAAGGTAAAGGCAGTCCCTTAAGGGAGTAGACAGTCCCATTGTCATTTGGAGGTAGATAGCCACAGTGGGATTTGACTGATGTTAATATGCATGCCTTTCTCTCATGGGCTGAGGGAATTTGAGGGCTTGGATTCAAGTTGGGAGAAACAGGCTAAAGGGCCACCTATAAGAGGCAGGAGACCTTGCCCTTGCATTTTCTCAGTCTGGCTGGGAGTTAGGCAGAGAAAGTCTAGGATCACAGGCTAAACATTCTCTGACAGAGGCTACATCCAGTAAGAATTATAGGTTGGCTTCTATGTTGTATTTTCCTTCTATAATCTCTAAATCTTCAACAAAGTCGTAGTAAAAGTTGTGTTCTGGTTTCACCAGGCTGGTGTGAAATTAAGAAAAGAGGTTGGGTACACACATAGGACAAATCAGTACAAAAGTAGCAGCAACTTGCCTTGAGAGACCAACCCTGACACTGCAGGAGGCATTTGCACAGAGGTCCATCCCTCACCCCTCAAAGCCAATTGCAATGACTATGATGGTCCTATGGGACAGTGGGATATTCCTAAGGATTCTTAGGAACCTGATGACTGGATTTCCTGTCACCCCATGGGTAGGATGGAAGGAAAGGAAATATGACCTGTGAGTCCTGAGCCCACCAGAGATAAATAAATATTACCATGTCATATACAGAGTTGATGTGGATAGCAAATTTGTAGGTTACATAAGAAACTGTTGGGGGGGGGCAATGGAGGGTGGGCTGGATGGTTCAGTTGGGTAAGCATTCAACTCTTGATCTTGGTTTATGTCTTGATCTCAGGGCTATAAGTTCAAGCCCCACATTGGGCTCCATGCTGGGTGTGAAGCCTACCTAAAAAAAAAAAAATTAACAAAACTGTTAGCAGGGTTCCCTTTGGGATTTCACTTTGTAGTCTTCTACACATTAAAACAATGTTTACAAAATATATGTATTGCTTTTATAATATAAACTAACTAAGATAGAAATGTGTATTTAAAAATATGTATTACCTAAAATTATTTTCCAGCTGAGGCAAGAGGTTTATGCTACATTAGGAATTAAATAAGGGAGAAAAATATTATATTTTAAATATTACCCCAGGGTAGTTTACATTTGCCAAGTTTCTTCTAAAATTTCCTTCTGAAATTCCATGCCCCCTTTTTTTAAACAAAAAAAAGACAAAACAATTCTATTATTGAACTACCAGCTGTGGAACAATTTTAGCATTCCCCCAGGCTTACACCACTAGTAATGATGTTAATTCCTTGCATGCAGCATTAGATCAGGGTTCTCATCCCCGGCTGCATGCCCGCAGCCTGGCCCCAACGCCAGTAAACCTGGAGTAGTAGGCTCATGGGAGCCCACCTCTTTTCTTAATTTCCAGAATTCTACAGGCAATTCTTATGTACAGCCACAGTTGACATCCTGCATTAGAATAACTGGAAAGAATGTACATGGAACACCCCCAGAGGACTCAACCCAAACTTCTACACAACGTGAGTAGTCATTAGTTGACTGGTCCATCCTGAAGATTCCCTACAGATGAGCAAAGAGCAGAGCCAAACAGAAACTGAATCTTGACAAAGAAGCATGGATACCCTGGTAGTTAAAATATACTTGGTAAGAAGTTATTTTGAGTTAATTTTTTAATTCAACTGTTCTGGCTTTTGAGTCTATTAGTACTTCTTTTTTTCCCTTGCATTTCATGTAAATGCAACGCAGGTGAATCAACAGAAAGAAGAGAGAATAGGCTATGGTAATGAAGATGTTTTTAGAGCAGGTTTTGGGATGATTCTGGAGTTGTTCTTCACTTCAAAGGGGCAGGAAAATATTCAAACAGAGGTAGCACACAGTTATTGTGAAAAAATGTTGGTGAAGCCTCTCGTTCTGTTGCTCACTCTCCAGGATTTGGGGCCAGCACATTATGTCTGGTGCCTCAGTTCTCAGTGAAAGAGAACCAAGGCAGATGAGGCCTAGGAAGGGGGATTTACCTTACAGAGTAAACTAAACTGGGATTCTTAACCTGCAGTCTTTGGAGAACTTCAGGTTATCCATGAACCTCCTGAAATTGCCTACAAAATTGAGCATGTGCCCTTTTTTTCTAGAGAAATGGCCCAAGGCTTTTATCAGATTTTCAAACCATTGGAAAGGATTAAATAGTGCTTTCTTTTTCCTTATTTATTTATTTATTTATTTATTTTAAAGATTTTATTTATTTATTTGACAGACAGAGATCACACAAGTAGGCAGAGAGGCAGGCAGAGAGGGGAGGGGAGAAGCAGGCTCCCTGCCAAGCAGAGAGCCCGATGTGGGACTCGATCCCAGGACCCTGGGATCATGACCCGAGCCGAAGGCAGCGGCTTAACCCACTGAGCCACCCAGGCGTCCCTATTTTTTTTTTTAAACAGTCTGGAGGGGTGCCTGGGTGGCTCGGTCAGTTAAGCGTCTGTTTTAGGATCAGGTCATGATCCCGGGGTCCTGGAATCAAGTCCTGAATCAGGCTCCCTGCTCAGCAGGAAGCCTGCTTCTCACTCCCTCCGCTACTGCCTCTGCTGTGTTCTCTCTGTCAACTAAATTAAATATTTAAAAAGAAAGAAAAAGAAAAAGAAAGGGAAGGCAGGAAGGATGGATGGAAGGAAGGAAGGAAAGAGCTTGGAAAGTATAAAAATTATTCAAGTTAGGAAGATAGAGACACGTCGGTGGCTCAGTTGGTTAATCGGCTGCCTTCAGCTCAAGTCATGATCCAGGGTCCTGGGATCAAGTCCCACATCAGCTCCCTGCTCAGTGGAGAGTCTGCTTCTCCCTCTGCCTGCTGCTCCCCCTGTTCTATCTCTCCATGACAAATAAATAGATAAAATCTTCAAGTTAGGAAAATAGAAAAGAGGGCATATTGATTTAGTCAGCTGTCTGGAGGGATCACATTGGTTCTTGAAGCTGGAGCAGAAGGCAGGTAATCACATTGTTTGAAGCCTGCCATGGGGGGAAGGCAGAGAAGTGAATAAGAAACCATAGATGGAAATTCCAGGTGTGAGAGCAGGTAGTTGGTAATTGTTGAAACTGCATGAGGGTACATAGGGATTAATTAGGTTTGAAATTTTCCACAATAGAACATTTTTTTAAAAAATAAAGCACCCCAGAGAGGATTCTGGGAAGATGCCAAAGCAGGAAGCACCAGAAATCTATCTTGCCACATTGCACTGGCAGAATCTGTCTGATGTAAATATGTTAGAACTCTCAAGTCTATGCAAGGCTTGCAAATTCCAGGAGAAGGGCTGGATGGTAAATTGAGGTTAATTTTGGTCAATTTCAGTTCTGAGTAGAGTAGCAGCCACTCATCTCCCACCCCTCTGCCCCTTGGCTGGCTACCCAGCATGTGTTTCTGGAACAGTTTGCACACAATTCTAGGAACCAGGGTGGAAATAAAGGATCCTATAGTCCAGATACCAAGGATCTGTGCTCTGATTATAGATTGCTGCTTCTGATCACAGAGGTGCAGACAAAGAGGTAGGCAGCCATTGCTCTAGTACTCCATGCCACCCCCCCACCCCATCCCCCTGTTGTTGCAAGCCCCTATCCCTCTGGCTGAAGTGACTTCCAGGGGCTTTAAAGGACGGACACCTTCTCCCCACCCTTCAGTTTTTTCTTTTTTCTCTTTGGGAGCCAGGTATTGAAAACTAGGACATTCAAAAGCAACTGCATATAAGGGGAAATTAGAAAGTCACCGCACATGTTCAGGGGCAGGCACAGGCTCATAAAAGACCTGAGAAGACCTTAAGCTTATACCTCAGGCTGATCCTTGGCACAGACACAGCCTATCACAAAAATGAAAAACAGCAAAAAACAGCAAGCCTTGGGGAAGGGGGAGAATCTGATTTTCAGAGGTATCCCATTAACAGATTGAAATGTCCTATTTTCAACAACATCAACAAAATCACAAGGCATACAAAGAAACAGGAAAGTATGGCCCATTCAAAGAAAAAAATAAAACAACCAGCAGAAACTGTCCCTGAAAAGGACTTGATAGGGGATTTGGTAGACAAAGACTTTAAAACTACTGTCTTAGAGATGCTCAAAGACTAAAAGAAGATATGGAGAAAATCAAGAACGTGATATATTAACAAAATGGAAACATATATAGATAGACACCTTAAGCAACAACAAGAAAAAATTCTGTAGCTAAAAAGTACAACTGAAATTAAAAATTTGGTAGGTGGATCCAAAGGCAGATTCGAACAGGTAGAATAAAGAATCAGTGAGCTTGAAGTGAGAACAATAAAAATTATAGCATCTGAAGAACAAAGAAAAAAGATAGAAGGAAACAAAGCCTGTGGGACACCGTCAATGAACCAAAGTACACATTGTGGAAGTCCTAGAAGGAGGAAGAAAAGAGCAGAGAGAACATTTGAAGAAATAATGGCTGAAACTCTGTAATAATTATGGAACATTCACAAATTTGTAGAAATTAAAGAAGAACTCACACAAGAAAATAGAAAACCCTTAGAGATGAATGAAAACAAATACCCAACATATCAAAACTTATGGAACACAGTGAAAACAGTGCTAAGGCGGAAATTTATAGCTACAAATGCTTACATTTAAAAATGAGGAATATCTAAGCGTGCCTGGGTGGCTCTGTTGGTTAAGCATCCAACTCTTGATTTTGGCTCAGGTCATGATCTCAGGATAATGAGGTCCAGCCCAACGATGGGCCCTATGCTCAGAGGGGAGTCTGTTTGAGATTCTCTCTTCCTCCCCCTGTTCACTATAGGTGACTATATGCACCACATGCATGCATCTCTCTCAATTAAATAGATATTTTTAAAAAAAGATATATCTCAAATCAACAACCTCACGTTACAGCGTAAGGAACTAGAAAAAAAGAGCACACTAAACCCAAAGCTAGAAGAAGAAAGAGAATAATAAAGACCAGAGCAGAAACAGAGAATAGAAAAATAATAGAGGGGTGCCTGGGAGGCTTAGTGGGTTAAAGCCTCTGCCTTCGGCTCAGGTCATGATCCCGGAGTCCTGGGATCAAGTCCCACATTGGGCTGTCTGCTCAGCGGGGAGCCTGCTTCCCCCCACACTCTGCCTGCCTCTCTGCCTACTTGTGATCTGTCTGTCAAATAAATAAATAAAAATATTAAAAAAAAAAAGTTTAAAGAAAAGAAAAATAATAGAGACAGAAAGCAGAATGATGGTTGCCAGGGCATAGGGGCAGGGAGGAATGGAGAGTTATTGTTTGATGGGTATTTAGTTTTGCTTTTGTAACATGGAGAGCATTCAGGAGATGGATGGTAAATGATGATTGCACAATAATATGGTACTTAATACCACTTAAAAATGGTTAAGATAATAAATTTTATGTTTATTTTATTACAATAAAAAATTTAGAAAAAAATTAAATAAAGGGCCCCAGATGAGATAACAAGAAGACCCTGAGAAAAATTTTCTGAGAGCCATTCAGTTTAAGCAGAGGTAAACGGCCCATGTCACCCTGTGGCTGAGCGGTTGGTAATGATCTCCCCACCATCTGCTTCCTTTCCTTCCTCAAATCCCTTTTTCTGGTCTGCTTTTCTGAGAGAATAACCCACTTTCTTGAGATCTTAAGTGCCAAGTTTGGTGCTATGATTATGAAAAAAAAGGTGTGAGGTTACTAATGGAAAGTCCTTTAATTTTCTGACAGTCACATAGACTTAAAAAAAATCTCTAGGGCCTAGTAACTTAATAATATTGATACAGAGGCACTGGGTAAAAGAATAAATAATTTTATGATATTTTGGGGTTGATTGTCCAGTTTTCCTTAATAGGCATTTTAGGATAGAATTTTGTATAATTCCCCGTGTTGTTCACTTATTTTTCCATATAAATCCAGCCTTCATGATGTGATAGTTTCTGTTCTTTCAAAAATGAGGGTAATAGTGTTATGCGTTGGGGCGCCTGGGTGGCTCAGTCAGTTAAACATCTGCCCTTGGTGCAGGTCATGATCCCAGAGGCCTGGGATGGAGCCCTGAGATGGAAGGAGGGTCCCTGCTCGGCAGGGAGTCTGCTTCTCGCTCTGCTCCTTCCCCGCAAGCTCACACACATGCACATGCTGTTCTCTCAAGTGAATAAATAAAATCTTTTTAAAAAAGTAATGTTACTTTTATTTTTTATGTTTTATTAACAGTGATATAAAATCTTGGAGGGAACATTAATGCTGAGAAAAGGTCAGAATACTCACAAGTTACTATAGTCTTTTCCTAAATCTCCACTTAAATCAGACCTTCCAAATGTATGAATTTGTATGTCTTTACCTTCAACTGTGAATATCCTCTTCCACTACTTCTTCCTCACATCTAATCAGGGAATTAAAATCTTTCAACAAGTTTCTCGTTTACAAACTGCTTATATGAAAACTGTCACCCTGTCCTTCACCTCCTGGGCACCAGAGGGCAGATATCTTAAATCTCACTTACCCAGGACATAATCGTTTTTCCCTCCACAGCAAAGTTCTCTCCTCTGGATTTGCTCCAGCACCTTGTAGAAGCTTAAAGGAACAATTCAGTTTTGCTCTTCCTGACCATGTCTTTGCAGTGGCTAGTTGGTTCAACCCACCCACTAGGGACAGAAAGTAAGGATTACTCAGGAGGCAGCCCCACCACCCTTTATCAATCAGCACAATCAAAAGACTTGTCCTTGTAAATAGTCTTTGTAAACAATCAGTTCATAATCTTTTTTGTTCTTCTTAACCTTTAATTGTTTTTCTGGCTAAAGACAATCTGAAATTCAATTCATTGAGCTAGCCTTCAAAGCTTGAGAGGTAAGATAATAGAAGTGAAACTGCTTTCAAAGGGGAAAGCAGAACCATATAATTGCAAAGTAGATTACCTCAAGGAGATAACGTTAACAAGCAGGGTCCTTTGCCTAATAAGTAATCAATAAATGGTCAACAATGATTGCCAGGGATTCATTTTTAAAGGAGTAAAGTTAACTTTTGGTCCTGGTGAATGTAGTCTTAGGAGTTTGTATTTTCTAACAATTTTGTTTGTTGTTGAGCTTCCTTTTTGAAAAAAATTTCACTTTCTTAAAAAAAAAAAAATTTTTCATTTTCTAAACCTGTTAATTTTTGTGGACTTACCCTAACCTTCCCATTCAGAACCACTCAAATTGACATTTACTCATTTATAGAGTATTGTGGCTATTAAGAAATCTAGAAATCGAATTTAAAAAATAAAACAAGATTTTTTATTTACTGTGAGAAACCAGGTATCAACCAGCAACAAGTAAATAGTTCCAAAAGAAAACGTACAAGTACAGATATGTGGAATATCTTTTTTTCCCTAATACCAAGTAAGAATATTCTTATTTTCCTTTGGGCCATTACTCAATCACAGTATATTTAGAGTAGTTTTAGATTTCTTAGGATTGTTTTTAATGTTTTTTTCCTTCTTCTGACAACTATGATCAGATTCAGCTGAAGGAATCAGAGACTTCAGAGTATCACAATTGGTTGGTTGTGTGTGTGTGTGTGGTGTTTTTTTTTTTAAGATTTTTTACTTATTTGTCAGACAGAGGGAGAGAGAACACAAGCAGGGGGAGCAGCAGGCAGAGGGAGAAGCAGACTCCCTGCTGAGCAGGGAGCCACAAGAAGGACTGGATCCCAGGGCCCTGGGATCATGACCTGAGCCAAAGGCAGGGGCTTGATCCACTGAGCCACTCAGACATCCCACAGTTGGCAGTTTCTAAATTCAACAGAAACACCCCTCCCTGAATAAAAAGACTTTTTTGCTCAGTGTTATGCCAACGTTTTGCTAACTTACCTTAACTATTTTTGTGATTACTGTAAGCAGTAGGAAGAGAAATTAAGACTTGTACAGCCCTTTATTCATACATATTCACACTCATTCATCTCCCCACACACATGTGGGATGGACACTTTATAGGATGGACAACTGCCTCAGAGAAGTTAAGTAAGCTGATAGACTTAAAAATTCAAGTTATATATTACTACAGAAAAATTAGTGTTTGGTTTTGTTTTCTATTTTTTTTTAAGATTTTATTTATTTATTTGACAGAGATCAAAAGTAGGCAGAGAGGCAGGCAGAGAGAGGGGCAGGGAAGCAGTCTCCCCACTGAGCAGAGAGCCCGACTCAGGGCTTGATCCCAGGACCCTGGGATCATGGTCCAAGCCGAAGGCAGAGGCTTTAACCCACTGAGCCACCCAGGCACCCCATTGTTTTCTATTTTTTTAGAATTGGCATAGACCATAGTCCTGTATTTCTAATGGTTTATGTGTGAAAAACTTTTTTTAAGTCAAATGTTTGAACTTGAAATATATTTCAAAATTAATACTGAGTACATGGGAAATATATATTCTGAATTTCAATTCCCCCAGCTCCAATCTGATCCCAACTCATAAGTTCCAGACCCCTTCTCATTCCTCAGCTCAGTAGTTTCTGCTTTTACAGTTTCATCCTCTGCGGCTTCAGTTATCCGTGGTCAGCCCTGCTGCAGAAGCAGATGATCCTAGAGGAATCAGGAGAAGGTCAACAGCAGCCAAATTCATTCACCTCACCTCATCTCAGCCTAGGCCTTCTGTCATTCACAGCATCACAAGAAGGGCAAGTACAGCAAATAAGAGGTTTTGAGAGAGAAGAGATACCATGTTCACATCACTTTTATTATAGTATACTGTCATAATTGTTCCGTTTTATTACTAGTTATTGCCGTTAATCTCTCACACTGCCTACCTGATAAATTAAACTCTATCATAGGTATGTGTGTACAGGAAAAGGCATAGTATAGATAGGGTCTGGTACGTCCCCCGTTTCAGGCACCCACTAGGGTTACTGGAACAGACCCCCTGCAGATAACGAGGGACTACTATATTACCCTTTTCCGTCTACATACCCTGCATTCATAGGATAGGTCAAATCTGGATGTTTGGGAGGCAGTGTGGGTAGAGAGGAAAATGTAGCCCCAGGCAGCAGACAGCTCCCTTCCCTACTCCTTAACAGCGTGACCTTGAGTAAAGGTCGTGATTCGATTGAGCCTCAGTTCCCACCTCAGCAATCACACAGTAATAATGTATTAACCTCTTAGAGTTATTTTGAGGACAAAATGAAATATCATTTGCATTGTCCTAGAGTGTAATTGGTTCTAAAATACTTCCCAACCTCTTAAGTGGTAAATTGGGTAATAACTATCAGTTAATTATCTTGCCCTTTAGGTTGTGGCTTAGAGTCGTGAGTACAGTCAGGAAACCTAGGGCTGTTACTGTGCCATAGGAATTAGCTTTGGATTGGCCTCACCCTAACTCATGTCTAATTTTTACAAATGTCTTATGCATGGGCTCCTGGGTGGCTCAGTGGGTTAAGCCTCTGCTTTCAGCTTAGGTCGTGATCTCAGGGTCCTGGATCCAGCTCCAGAATCTAATCAGGCTCTCTGCTCAGCAGGGAGCCTGCTCCCCCTACCCCCGCCTGCCTCTCTGCCTACTTGTGATCTCTGTCTGTCAAATAAATAAATAAAATCTTTAAAAAAAAAAGTCTTATTCATAAATTTCAAGAATGTAAAGGTGGGGTACACAATCCTAATCTCCAGGGAATGTGTGCTCTTCCTCTTTTTTTTTTTTCAAGTTTTAAAAATTTTTAAGTAATTTCCACACCCAACACGGAGCTCAAACTTACAACCCCGAGAAAAGTCTCAGACTCTACCAGGGGAGCCAGCCAGGTGCCCTTGCTTTTCCTCTCGATACAAGCTTTTATCAGCAGCTAAAACACCCAGGCTGAGTGGTCAAGGAGTGGGGTCATATCATATCACAACACAGGAATTGTGGATTCAGGAACAAGAGACTGTGGATTGAGGCCTGAACATGAGGAGAGCCACGGCTAGGAGAAAATCTGACTTGGGAATTGATAATTATTTATGGTTTTGCTCACTCCTTCTTCCCTTTTTTCTATCAAAGTTCCCAATACTTTAAGATTTAAAACAGTAAAATAGGGGCGCCTGGGTGGCTCAGTGGGTTTAAATAGTAAAATAGGGCACCTGGGTGGCTCAGTGGGTTAAAGCCTCTGCCTCTGGCCCAGGTCATGATCCCAGGGTCCTGGGATCGGTCCCGCATCTGCTCTCTGCTCAGCAGGGAGCCTGCTTCTCCGTCTCTCTCAGCCTGCCTCTCTGCCTACTTGTGATCTCTGTCTGTCAAATAAATAAACAAAATCTTAAAAAAAATAAAATAGGGACGCCTGGGTGGCTCAGTTGGTTAAGCGGCTGCCTTCAGCTCAGGTCATGATCCCAGCATCCTGGGATCGAGTCCCACATCAGGCTCCTTGCTCGGCAGGGAGCCTGCTTCTCCCTCTGCCTCTGCCTGCCTCTCTGTCTGCCTGTGCTCACTCTCTCTCTCTCTCTAACAAATAAATAAAATCTTTAAAATAAATAAATAAATAAAATAGTAAAATAAAATTCTGCCTTCCTCCTTTCTCCTTTTCTTGCCTTTCCATTACTTTAGCCTCATTCAGCATTTATTCCATCAAGACATATAAACTGAGCATCTATTGCATAAAAGGTACTATGCCAAGCACTGAGAATGGAATGATGAGCAAAACAGCCATAGTCTTTGATCTTATGAAACTCATATTGGCTAGAAAGGCAGACAGTAAATAAAGCAACATTAAATGAATGAGCATAAGTAATATGATGTCAAAGAGTGCTAAATGTTATGAGGGGAATAAAGCGGACAAACATAACTGGGAGCCTCTTTAGACTGGGTGGTCCTAGGAGGCCTCTCTGAGCAGTGACCTTGAACTGAGACCTGCCTAACGAGGTCTGAGCCGTTTGAAGATCTGAGAGATCTTTACAGGTATGGAGGACAGCAGAGGTCTAGGCTTTGTGGTGGGAATGCACTTGGTTTGCTGCGAGGAGCAGAACAGGAGGAGTAATGGCGAGAATGGTAGGAGAGGAGGTCAGAGAGGTAGGCTGGGGGACGGACATTTTGAAAGCCTGTCTAGACAGGGATTAGGGTTTAGATTTTATACATAACTACCTTAGAAGGTGACAAGTGTTATAAAAAAAGGGAAAGATAAGGAGAATGGGGATTGTGAGGGTGGAGCTGGTTTGTGATTTTTAAATAGGGAAGTCGGGGAAGCTTCACTGACAAGGTGAACTTTAAGATTTCCAAGAAGGGAGGAGTTAGGGCTGTGGATCCCGGGAGGAAGAGTTCTAGACAAGACCCAGAGCAAAGCTGGTATAGAAACAGCAAGAGGGCCTGGAGAGCTGTGAGCTAGGTACTGGTGAAATCCCTGTGGGCTGTAGGGCCCTCCATCCTTAAGAGGTCCGATGACTGGGCGGGAAGCTGTCAGAGAAGACGGAGCAACCAATAGCAGCCTATCTAGTAGTTGGAAAACCAGCAAAATGTGGTTCCATAGAAGCCAAGAGAAGAAAACATCTCAGGAGAGACTGGTTGGCTGGTGCTACCAAGAGGATAGGAGAGATGAAAACCAGAAGTGAGTGTTCTAGGTAGGCTTGGTGACCTGGGCAAGAGCAGGGTCAGTGAATGATCTAAATGGAAGCCCAGCAGGCGAAGGGTGAGGGGGAGAAGTCTGCAAAGGACAGAACCAGTGGTCAGGTTGTGTATGCCCAGGGTGGTCCGAGGTGGCTTTTTCTCTCAGAGATAACACAAGTTCCAGTGCCCTTCCCTCATGTAACAAATGCATCTTGTAGCTCTCTTGGGTGTGACTGCCTTTTGTGGCACTCAATGAAACATCTGGCCGAGCTGAACCACTTTCATTCAGAATGACCACAGCACCAAATTTATCTATGAGCTCATCCTCATGAAAGCCTAGAGTGTATTACTAAGTCTCTCTGAACAAGTCACTTACTTAATCGTTCTGTGTAATTTCTCCATGCGATAAGCAGGGTTGCCGGAAAACTTGTTAGCCACTTCTATGGTTTTTAGAAGCATTGCTATAAAAAAACATAAGTACTGAACCTAAAGCTACAGTTTTGTTATAAAATATTATTATCACACATCCTTCTTCCTTCATTTTAGGCATTTGTTTCTTATGAAAATGGCCTTCATATAAACCCCTAAGAAGAGAAGGGAAAGAGAAATAACTTCCTAATGAATGTCCCATGGCTAGTGAGGTGAAGGGAGTTTGGGCACAATAATGTCCCTCCATTTCCCAACACACATACACCCTCTCACACCCTCACTCTGGCTCACAGACACACATTCTCAAAGTGGCTGACACTTGGCAACTAAAAAATAAACAGAAATGAATCTACTTGGTTTATATCACTCCTAACAAGTCATGCCAATAATAATCGAATTATTTGTTATGATTTTACTACCAATCTCTTTTCCTTTTGGCAGTATATCAAGATTTTGGTGGTTCTTTTTTTCTGGTATGTAGGGTTCCCTCTTCTACCCTCCCTTATTTTCCTCCCAAACTGTGCCCATGTAGGTGAATCAGTACATAATCAGCTTAGGTGGAGTTTTGTCAGTAAAAACATCCTAGAACTGGGGAGTGAAGTCACTTTGGCAGAGTGGTTAAGAGAACAGTCTTCAGCTGTGAACCTGGGTGAATATCCTGGCTCTACTCCTTATGAGATATGAGAACTTGGGCAACCTAACTTCTTTATGCCTGAAATTCTTCCTTTGCTAAAAAAGGGATAATTATAATGTTTTATAAGTGCTTTGCAAGTATTAATTCTTCTAATCTTAACAATAACCTTACAAGATAGGTGCTATAATTAAATCGTCTCTATAGATGAGAAAACTAAAACACAGATACTAAGTAACCTATCCTAGGTTGCAACCTACTAAAAATAGTAGTAATAGTAAAAACCTATCCTAGGTTGCAACCTACTAAATATAGGTAGTAATAGTAAAAACCTATCCTAGGTTGCAACCTACTAAAAATAGATTCATCATGTAATCCAGTTCCACAAGCAATTCCACTTCTGGGGGTATATCCATAAGAATTGAAAGTGGGGTCTCCAAGAGATATTGTACACCCATATTCATTGTTGCATTATTCACAATAGCCAGAGGTAGACACAACCCAAGTGTCCCTCGATGGATGGATAAACATCATGTGGAATGCACATATAATGGAATATTACTTAGCTTTTAAGAGGAAAGAAATCTGAAACATGATATGACATAAATGAACCCTGAAGACATTATACTAAGTGAAGTAAGCTAGTCATCAAAAAGACAAATACTGAATGAGGTACATAATACTATAGGAGGTACTTAGAGTAGTCAAATTCCTAGAGAAAGCAGAATGCTGAGTGTAGAAAATAGTAGAGGCTGTGGGGAGAGCAAAAGGGGGAGTTGTTTAATCAGTACAGTTTCAGTTTTACAAAATGGAAAGAGTTCTGGAGGTTGGTTGTACAACACTGTGAATGTACTTAAAACCACTGAACTACACACTCAGAAATGGTTAAGATGGTAAATTTTATGTTATGTGCATTTGACCACAATTAAAAATAAAACGAACAAATAAAAATCAACCAACCAATAAAACAAACAAAAAAGAAAACAAACTAGAAAAATAAAACCCTACCATAGTGGGACTGAGAACACAGTGATTCTCTACCGTTTAAACTAATAGAGTTTAAAAGGCGGCCTGCCCTTGGGTAAGGAAGGCATGAACCCAGTCACTGACAAGCTCAGGTACAGTGTTCCTGCGTGAACCAAGTAGGACTGTCCCGTAATCAGCTAAGGAAGCAGGTCTGAGGCTGGTGATCTGTGCCCACGGAGGCGCTGGCAAGACAAAGCAAACAAGACAAAGTAGCCCTTCACTGCAGGGTGCATTGGATGGGGGAAGGTGAAAGTGGGGACAAAGGAAACATGGAGGAAGGCTGCCCTAATTCTAACTTAGGAGGAGGAGGAGGATGGTGCTGCCATAACCTAGGAAGGGAAGCTGGAGCCTGAGCGGGTGGAAGAGGCCATTGTGAGGTCAATAATGTGTGTGTTAAGTCTGGGACATGCAGAGCTCTTCAGGAGGCACTTAGTTTGGTGTCTGAGAAGGTGACTGGGGCTGAGAAGCCTCATTGCCTCTCGTCAGCATTTTCTCACAGGGGCTCAGTCCTCTGAAAACTGGCTCTCTCTGATATCTCCAGTGCCCATGAACATACCAGAGGCCCAGGAAGTGCTCTGGGAAGGAGAATTGCTTCACTTTGTTTAACCTAGATTTTTCTGAACTCATTTGACTGTCCAGCCCTTTTTTTCCATGAGACATCTATTAATTTACTGAGGACTACACAGTGGGGAGTTATTCTCTGGTCTATGCAGATATTTTTCTGTTGAGAAAGTAGAGCAAAGGAGAAACTGGTTAGAGGGCTGGTAGATCTGTGGATATTCAGAGTGGATCTATTAAGCGAACAAGATGGAGTGAGGAAACTTCCAGAAATCCAGGCCTGCCCTGGGAACTGAGGACACTGAGCTTTCTGCGTGGGGACTGGTGGTGAAGGCTGCTGGGGGTTTTGATCAAAGACAGCTTGCTGTCTTGGCTTTCTACCTACATTACATGTGCCAATAAAGCCCTGGTCCAATCCCTCCCCTGGTTCTTTTTTATCCTCTACATTGGCTTCTTGTCCTTGCTTTCCCATTTGCATAACTAATGCACACAACACAGAGTTCCTGCAATTTTAAAGACAGCTGGCCAGCACATCTTGGATGCTGATGTCAGGAAACATCTGGAAGAGGGCTAAAGTTCCTGCAGGCCCAACTGAGAACAATGGAAGCACATTAATATGGAAAATTCAGTATGGGGGGGCTTGTGTACATAAAAATGGCTGCCAGTCCAACTTATAAAAGCCTTATGCAAAATGTTCTTGTAGTTTGGGCATTAATAAACCACTGAGCAATTGAGTGGTAAGCCAGTTAAAGCGGAAATATTGCTACTCTCTTTTGGGCCCTTATCTTTGAGAATTTCCTTGTCTTAAAAGATTTCCTAGAAGTCCTGCCAGTTAACCAAGATACTCTGTTCTGAAGAATCATGCACTAGTATTTTATTTTATAATAACTCCAAGCCAATCTCCATCTTTCCTTTTGTTCTCTCTCAAAATATAAAGATACAGAGTCCTGGAACACATATTTTTGCTGTCTCTAAGAAGTCAGTGTTGGCAGGAATATTGAGCTTTATAAAAATTATGACTGAAATATTTAAATATGAACATTACTTCCCAAGCCTGCATGGCATAGCAGTTGAAAGAATGGGTTTTGGAGTTTGTTTTCTAGATTCTAGGTTTGTATGACCTTGGGTAAATTACTTAATTAGCATAACTTAATCTGTAAATTTGTGGTGATTATTTCTGCCTATTTACACTGTCATAAAGATCCACAAGCTGGGGCGTCTGGGTGGCTCTGTTGGTTAAGCATCAGACTCCTGATCTTGGCTCAGGTCATAAACTCAGGGTCCTGAGAAGGAGCCCTGTGTCTGGCTCCTTGCTGGGCCTGGAGCCTGCTTAAGATTCTCTCCCTCCCTCTCTCTCCACCCCTCCCCCCCCAAAAAAAGAGAAAAAGAGTCTGCAAGCTAATGTGTGTTAGAAGTGCTTAGTGCTGGCCCAGGTTAGCTATTATGATTGTGGTTTTGTTGATATCCAAGGATTAAGAAGAAATCCTAGCTATAATCTATTTCTCAATCCAATGCCAACAAAACATTGAGTATTTGCTTTCAATTTCTGGCCTACAAATGTACATTTTCAGATTAGGATTTCTCCACAAGTATTCTCCTACAGTTCTACCTACTGTTTCCCTTTATTCGGATTCCTTTGTATGACACCTGCTTTTCCCCTCTGAGAGCTTGTTGGATTCTTCCCTGTCTCCAGGGTTCTGAAATTTCACAGTGACATGCTTTGCTGTTGGTCTGTTTTAATCTGTTGCACCAGGTATTTATCGGGCCCTATCGATCCCGTGGCTTGTGTCTCTGGGTTTTGGGAGGCTTCTTGAATTGTTGATTTATTGTGAGTTCCTCCACATTACTTTTGCTCTTTCTTTCTGGAACCCCGTATTTATTAGAATATTGGGCCTTCTAGACTAATCCTCTGATTGTCTTTTCTCTTCTTCCCTATTATCCTTTTCTTTGTCTTTTGGCTTTATTTTCTGAGAGCTCCTCAACTTTATCACCTTAAACCTTCAGTTAAGTTTTTAAGTTCTTTTACCATATCTTAAATTTCCAAGAGTTCTTTTCCCCCCTACTGATTCTTTTTATAGCTTTCTATTTTTATAAGATCTATTTCACTTCTCCGAAGATATTAATATTTGCTTCTTTTTGAAGCTTTTATTTTGCTTCATAGTCTGTTTCCTCTATGATTGTGTGTGTGTGTGTGTGTGTGTGTGTGTAAATTTCCTGGTAGAGGCTTTCTTCAGATGTCTGGTAATCCCTGCCCTTTATTAATATTTTAGATCTGATGGGAAGTTCTTTGCCATAGATAAAGCTTGTTGAGTTCAGTCTTTAGCATGATCTGCCTGGGCCATTTATCCTGGCATGGGGGAGGGGGGTATGTCATTGTCTTTATGTCTTTTTTCTTGGTCTGCGTTAGTTTTCCAGGGGGAAAAAAAAACCGACTCTTTTCTGTCTACAGGGGTTATATCAAGCTGCCAGTGTTCTGGAAGTGGACTGGGGATCACAGTACTTCATTATATAAACCTTTTTTTCACATCTCTCTGCTTTCAATATAGTATTCCCAATCTTAATCATGCCGAGTGCCCCTAATTCTGGCTTAGGGACCTTTATTATTACCCTCTATAGAAGAAAACCTCAAGCATTCTTGTGGGATTGGGGAGAGGCAGTCAACTAAGCTGCATTTGGGAGGGGACTTTTGGTGAGACCTATCCCAAGAACTGGGTTGCTTCCTGGTTTTCATCTCTGCTAGTTTAGGACTTAGCTTTCTCAATTTACTAATCAGATAACAACTGTCCCATTTTTCAGCTTCTAAAATCTCATTGTTATAATTATGTCCTCCTTTTAATTTTAAAAAAATCCCTTTATTTCTATTTTAACAGATTTTGGGGGAGGGACCAAGACATTTGATCAATCATTCATCTTTAATCAGTATTTTTCATAGAAGATATTCTTAATTTAATGATTTATTTGAAAAACTAGATTTTCTCTGCCAGAATCCTAGATCAAAGAATTCTGATGAGATCAACCGATCTACTTGAATAGCTTTGTAAATGTATCCATTAATTTCTAGCCAGTTTTTAATATTTTGGCCATTACAACTGCTGTGTGGTAAATGTTTCTATTTGTTGGCAAAACCTTCTTGGGTTGTTCATCACCTTTTATGTGGTTATAGATGTAAGCAACATGTGTGCCCCAGATGGGCTCTGAAATCCAGGCTCCCACTTTGTCACATACTCCTTAACAACACCCGAGTTTTCCAAACACAAGTCCCTAAATCTACTCATTTCAGCTTACGTCCTGGCAACTCTCAAGGGAGAAATCTCTGATGACTAAAATTCTCTGTAATGAGAAGCTTTTACATTTCAATATCTGTTTTGGTAGGCAGCTTTCTATCTACCTTATTTCTATAGAGTGAGGTGTGGGTAGATTTGGACTTAAGGCATCAGGGGTCCAAAGTAACCTGGTGAGTCACAAGATGAGCAAGGATTTAGGTCCAAGGTAAATGTTATTAACACCTTCTACATTTTAAACCTTGACTTTATTTGCCAAAGTGAGGATTCCTACAGCTGATGCCCTCCTGGAAGAGCAGATTTCAGGGGAGTGGGGCAATTCTAGCAGTAACTTGAGTGGGCCTGGATTGTGGTGGCACATGGCCAGTCTCACAGCAAAACAGAACCAGCAACTCCTGTAGTCTCAGAAAGGCGATGGCCAGCCTGGTTAGTAATATTCAAAACTGAAGTCCTTTAAACTTATTTTGGACCTCCATAGTCAATGGAAGACTGATCTTGCTTGTTATTTCATTAGACAATCAGAATGTGTTTAGTAGTATTTTTTCTGGTTTATAAGAATACAGTTGAGAAAAAGCTGCCTTTGAAAATCAAAGAATCATAATAGTCCTTATGACTTAGGACCTGCTATTTTCTGGGTGCTTTATATACATGGTCTCATTTAGTCTTCTCAAACAATTCTGCAGTGTTACTATTATATCCATTTTCATAGGAAAAAAGACTGAGTCTCTGAGAGGTTAATTAACTTACCTAAGATTACAAAGTTATTGGAAATTGAAGTGCATTTAAAAGCAAGATTTTTAGGGGCACCTGTGTGATTCTGTCAGTTGAACATCTGTCTTCGGTTAAGATCATAATCCCAGGGTCCTAGGATCTGGTCCTGTGTCATGCTCCCCACTCAGTGGGGAGTATGCTTCTCTCTCTCTCCCTCTGTGCTCTCTCTCTCTCTCAAATGAATAAATACATCTTAAAAAAAAAAAAAAAGCAAGATTTTTAGAATTTTTCTCAAAAGCCCCGGTTCTTTGTATCGAACAAGCCTGCTATGTGCAGATAGACAATGTCCAAAAGACTTTTTGTATCATTGGTGCAGTGTTCATTTTTGAATGCAGGGCACATTTAGTTTGTGTGCCATGATGCAAAAGAAGGTTTGGAAGCATAGGATTAGAGAGATGTTTAGACAGTAGAATTGCACTAAAACAGAGGGCTGGAAACTTTGAGTATGATGTACAAATTTCTGTTTTCAACCACCAGTTGGCTGTGATGACACCTCTCAAGAGTGGGATTGTGAGGTGCAAAACAGATTGAGGGGTGAGAGTGAGGCACACTGTATTTGAGGTGCCTGTGGGAGCACCATGAGGAGATGGTGTCTGGAGCTGGAAAGGGTTCTATAGCTATACATTTGGGACTTGTCGGCGTATGAAAGGTAGTAAAAGCCATGAAGATGGATGAGTTTGACCAAGATGCCATGTAGTGAGAAGACAAAAAGTCAAGGACAGAACTCTGACCACCAACATCCCCAGTCCTAGGGCTGTTTGCATCTACAGTGATCTCTTTCATCAATGGTATCTTGGGGGAAAGACATTTTTAGCAAATATGAAATGGCTTTTGAAGTGGAGTATCACACCACCTTGGGACTCTACCTCTACCTTTAAAAGTCTGAAAGTAATCCAGGTGACTTTGGAGACTGGGTGGTGGTGATAGACTTCAGGCTTTAATACTCTTTCAGGTTGTTCCTTCTCTGATTTTTTTTTTGAAGATTTTTTCCATTAAAAAGTGTGCACACTCCAAGGCCCATTGCCTTCCTGCTCTATATTACCTGCCTTAAAAGAGTCATGAAGTGTGGCAAAATGGGTATGGGCCTTGGCAGCAGGTTGACTTGAGAATTCCAGCTAATTGTGGGCTTGGGCAAGTTAATCTGTCTAATTCTGTATTTTCCTCATCTGTAAATCTGACTAACAGTGTCTCCTCCCTGGTAGGGTTGCTGAGAGGACCGGAAACAAAAGCATCCTACACAAAAACTGACATACTAAAGCTGGGGCTATTATCATCAAATAGGGCATCTACTCTAATGGATTTTTTTTTCATGTTTCTCTTTTCTGTGAAAAACACAAAGAATCTAATTAAAGAATATGCTCTGATTCAATAAGAATGAGACTGAATTTTCATATTGCTGAGGTGATGGCAGAGGATTGGGACTCCCCTTTAAACCAGAGGTGCTAAAATCCTTAAACTGTCTAGAAACATTCCCATTAAATTTTCCTGATGAAGAGGCAGTGCTGAAAATGTTTTTGTTTCTTTCCTTTCCCTATGGAGAAAGAAGATTCTTGTTCTGGAATATGAACAGATCTTTACCATAAGCATAGGTTGGCAGGGGTACCTCTCTCTTCTTTTTCTTTAAGGAGATGGTATTTTACTATTCTTCCTCTGTTGTTAGATTCCCCTCACAGGAGTTAGGTGTGGGACATTAGGGCAGGGACAGTGCTTCTCCTGATCTCTTCCCTTTGCAGATACCAGTTTTTGCAAAGAACTCCCCATTAATATTTTGGGCTCTGATATCACCCCTAAGCTCTATTTTCATGCATCCAGTTAGAAGCTGGTCATTTCCACCTTGAAATATGCCTCTCTTTGAGTTCAATATTTATAGTACAGAGTTTCACTGTCTTCCTCCAGATCCTTCCTTAGCTCTGAAACTTCCTTCTTTCTCTCATCAGTGCCTTTATTCTTCTGTAATACAAGCTCAAAAAAGATTTGGTGGCTGAATAACATGATCGAGGACCTGGAATGTTCTTGATCTTCAGACCCTCTGGTTGCTGGAGATCTAGGCATTACAACCAGACACCCTGATGTACAGATAAAGAGAGGGCACCCTCTCATGTCTATCTAGTAAGAATGACGAAATCTGTCCTAGAAGTCTCTTAGCAGACTTTTCACATCTCATTGACCAAAACTGGGTCATATGCTCATTTCTAAAATAATCAATCACAAGGATTATAGGATTCTCCTGATTGGCTTAGGCCAATCAGGATATACCCCTCAGCCAGGGATACAGTCATCTTCCACAAGATGTGGATACACAAATGAAAGTTCTACTAACACGAAAGGAAGAAGAAATAAAAAGAAGGAAGATATGTCACTCTGGTTTCCTCCTACCATCTTAGTCCAAGCCCTTGTGACCTCCATCAGGGACAAATATAATAGCTTCCTAACTGGTCTCCCAACATTCTTTCCCTCCCACCCCACTTACACAATATTGTCAGATTCATCTTCCAAAAACGCCGCTTTGCCACATAACACTTTCATTGAAAAATGTCATCGGTTCTCTCTGTCAGAGAAATATTCAATCTTACCATAGAATGTTTTAATATGTTTTATAATGGAAAGAGGCCTTTAATTAACTAACTAATTTAAAAAATAGGGTCTACCCAACATGGGGCTTGAACTCATGACCCCGAGATCAAGAGTCACATGTTCTACCCACTGAGCCAGGCAGGTGCCCTTTACCATAAAATTTCAAAACACAGGATATAAGAGTTGGAAGGCCCAGGGAGATTGGAAGGTCAAAGGCTGGCACCAGGAATATTGGCTTTAAACTGGACTAGACAACAGATGTGTGGGGTCTCAACTAAACATTTATTTTTGTCTAACCAAAGGCACAATCTATAGAAATCTCCCTAAAAGAGAGATCTTCAAACTGAGTTAAGCAATTTTCCAAGGGGATGTATGCACATAGGTTTATTTTTTTAAAAGAATCATTTTCCAGATTTTCAACTTGTTCTTTCTGAAAACTAGCCATGGGGTAATACAAATCCTTCATTTTCTTTTTTTAAAGATTTTATTTATTTATTTGACAGGGAGAGAGATCACAAGTAGGCAGAGAGGCAGGCAGAGAGAGAGGAGGAAGCAGGCCCCATGCAGAGCAAAGAGCCCGATGCGGGGCTTGATCCCAGGACCCCGAGATCATGACCTGAGCCGAAGGCAGAGGCTTTAACCCACTGAGCCACCCAGGCGCCCCCAAATCCTTCATTTTCACTGTGCATTTCAAAACAAACAAACAAACACAAAAAAACCTTCCTTCTCCTTACGCATCTTGGATCTTACCTTGGAACATTACCTCCAGGGTCTTGAGAACCTCTGGGGAATGGGGAAAAAGGAAAACAAAGGGATAATTTGAAGTATTGATTTTGGGTAAGCTTCCTTTAATGAATAAGCAAAATCACCAGGTAGATCTTTCCATTAAGGGTGAGGTGTGGGTTTAGACCTGGGGAATTTGGGTCTGTGTTGGGAGGCTCTGAATTCAGGTATGTTTTAAGAGAGTAGAGGAGGAGTGATTCAGTATCTCTTGTTCTCTATTTTCAAAGAATGCATAACTATCGAGAGAGACTCATGATAGCAAAGCAAAGAATACTTCAAGTGCTGAAGATGGTGTCTTCTATTTGTTTTCAGTTATTCTCAAAATTCAGCCCTAGGAGGTACCATTAGTTGGAAAGAATCATCTATGCATAGTAGAAGCTGTGTGGGTTCCTGATTCTCACACAGGGCTGAGTGGCACAACTAAATGGGAACCACATCAGATTCTCACACACAACCTGAGTGTTGTTCACCTTTACTGGAATACAGTGTGAATGGTGCTCACTAAACCTGTGCAACTTGGGGGGGGTGATACACAATTTTAAAAAATTTAAACGCTTTCTGAGGACACTACTACATTAGATGAAACTTATGGATAGAAATTTCATTAACTTTCTTGATATTATATGGGCATCACTGAATAGAGTGATTAGAACTTACATATATGAGACGACATCATGGAATACTTTTCTAGTGATAGTTAATGCTCCTTTATTCTTTTAAAACATTATATTTTCAGGCACCTGGATGGCTTAGTCGGTTACGTGTCTGCCTTCTTGACTCAGGTCATGATCCTAGGTTCCTGGGATCAGGTCCCAGTCTCCTTGCTCAGTGGAGAGCCTGCTTCTTCCCCTGACTACCTGCTCCCCTTGCTTGTGTTTGCTCGCTCTCTCTCTCAAATGAATAAATAAAATCTTTAAAAAATCTTAAAAAAATAAAAATAAAACATATTTTCTCGGGACGCCTGGGTGGCTCAGTTGGTTAAGCAGCTGCCTTCGGCTCAGGTCATGATCCCAGCGTCCTGGGATCGAGTCCCACATCGGGCTCCTTGCTCGGCAGGGAGCCTGCTTCTCCCTCTGCCTCTGCCTGCCTCTCTGTCTGCCTGTGCTCACTTGCTCTCTCTCTAACAAAATAAAATAAAAATCTTTAAAAATAAAAAAAACAACATATTTTCTCACTCTTATTAACACAATATAAAATTATATGCTAACTCTCAGACTAGTTTTTAGCAGTTCATACTTCTTCTCTTTCATTAAATATTGGAAATAAGTTTTAAAAACCTTAATGGATTATTTTCTGATTTTTTAATGTGTGATTTTTATTTAACCTCCCCCTCCCAGCCTATTACCTGCAGATATGCTCATTTACCAAAGGAATACCAGGACTTCCATAATCCTTGCTTCATAAGTAACTTAACATCTCAGCTGCTTCTTTGGTATTATTATAAATTAAGTAATGAGAAATAGTATTTTTTTAAAGATTTTATTTATTTATTTGAGAGAGAGATAGCAATAGAGATAGCAAGAGAGAGCACGGGCTGGGAGCAGGGGAAGAAGCAGGCTCCCCGCTGAGCAGGGACCAGGACAGGCAGACCCTTAACTGACTGAGCCACCCAGGTGCCCAAGAAAGAGTATTTTTAAACTTCTTTATACATTTTTTAAGTGGATACATTAATTAATTATATTAGCTGTACATCCTGATATAGGCTTTTAGTAATTTATAAGATGTATTCCATAATTTTTCAGTGGTTTCATACTATTCCTCAAATTGCATTTTAACTTGATAAACGAATTCAGACTTTTCCAACAGAACATAAATCTGATTTAGCTGATTGGTCTGGCAATGAGGAATGCCTTTTCCAATTAGTCTGTATGGGAAGTATTTCTTATAAGTTGAATGAGCCAAATCAGCAGCCCTAAGCTCCTAACAAAAATATTTAAACTGTGTTAAAATAAAAGCACTTAAAAAATAATGTATTGGCAAAAGTATATTAAAATCGGGGCACCTGGGTGGTTCAGGGGGTTAAGCTTCTGCCTTCGGCTCAGGTCATGATCTCGGGGTCCTGGGATTGAGCCCCACATCAGGCTCCCTGCTCAACGGGGAGCCCGTTCTCCACCCCCTCTCTGCCTGCCTCTCTGCCTACTTGTGATTTCTGTCTGTCAAATAAATAAAAATCTTTAAAATTTTTTTAAAGTATATTAAAATCAATATTTTTATTTACAGAGTAAACAAGTCACCTTTTTTTTTAAAGATTTTTATTTTATTATATTTGAGAGAGAGAGAGAGCACAAGCAGAGGGAGGGGCAGAGAGAGAGGGAGAAGCACATGCAGACTCCCTGCTAAGTGGGGAGCCAGATGTGGGGCTTGCTGGTGAGTGAGGATAGGCCTCAATCCCAGGACTCTGAGATCATGACCTGAGCCAAAGTCAGAAGCTTAACTGACTGAGCCACTGAGGCACCCCAACAAAGCACCTTTAATTGAAAGAGAACAGAGGTAGTTTTTTAATAAATCTTAGTAGAAAATTTTTTTAAAAGCTAGGAAATTGCAGATGTGAATGGCTTTTATAACTGGTTACCAAATCACTTAGCAAATCAAGTTGCTTCTTTATATTTTTTTAAAAGATTTTATTTATTTATTAGAGAGAGAGCGAGAGAGAGTGCACATGAGCTAGTCAGAGGGGCATAGGGAGAGGGAGAAACAGACTTCTGCTGAATAGGAAGCCCAGCTTGGGGCTCGATCCCAGGACCCTGAGATCACGACCTGACTCGAAGGCAGATGCTTAACCCACTGAGCCACCCAGAACCCCAAATCAAATTGTTTCTAATAAAAAAAAACTCTCAGGGCACCTGGGTGGCTCAGTGGGTTAAGCCTCTGCCTTCGGCTCAGGTCATGATCCCAGGGTCCTGGGATTGAGCCCCGCATCTGGCTCTTTGCTCAGTGGGGAGCCTGCTTCCTCCTCTCTCTCTGCCTACTTGTGATCTCTGTCAAATAAATAAATAAAATATTTAAAAAAAAACAACTCTCCATAATATTAAAGGAATCCTTAGTGGAGTTGTTAGCTGAGGATTTGAATAAGTTCAAATAATTTAGTTAAGACTGCCTTTAAATAGTCTTCCATTCCCATCTTCTTATTTTTATGCAATCTTCTTGGCAGAATCATTTATAAAAATGAAAAGTAGAAATAAAATTGATGCTCTAACTTGGGAAACATGAGCTAATTGAAAAGAAAACAGTCTCATCCATCTTACTAAGAATTGCACCTTTGGGGTACCTGGGTGGCTCAGTTAGTTGACCATCTGACTCATGATTTTGTCTCAAGTCATAATCTTGGGGTCTTGGGATCAAGCCTGGAGTTAGGCTCCTGCTCAGCATGGAGTCTGCTTAAGGATTTTTCTCATTCTCCTTCTGGCCCTCCTCCCACTCTCATGCACGATTTCTCTTCTTTCTACAATAAATAAATAAATCTTTAAAACAAAGAACTGCTGGGGCACCTGGGTGGCTCAGTGGGTTGAAGCCTCTGCCTTCAGCTCAGGTCACGATCCCAGGGTCCTGGGATTGAGCCCCGAATTGGGCTCTCTGCTTGGCAGGGAGCCTGTTTCCTCCCCCCTCTCTCTCTCTGCCTGCCTCTCTGCCTACTTGTGATCTCTGTGAAATAAATAAATAAAATCTTTAAAAAATAACAACAACAAAAAATAAAACAAAGAACTGCACCTTTAATAAAATTTTCCTTTTTATGCTTAATGGCTTTTTTTGAGAAGATTTTATTTATTTATTTGACACAGAGAGAGAGATCACAAGTAGGCAGAGAGGCAGGCAGAGGGAGGGGGGAAGCAGGCTCCCTGCCGAGCAGAGAGCCCAATGCGGGGGCTTGATCCCAGGACCCTAAGATCATGACCTGAGCTGAAGGCAGAGGCTTAACCCACTGAGCCACCCAGGCGCCCTTTCATTTTATTTTATTTTTTAAGTGGGCTCCACACCCAACATGGAGCCCAGTTCAGGGCTTGAATTCATGACCCTGAGATCAAGACCTGAGCTGAGATCAAGAGGGACATTTAACTGACTGAGCCAATTAGGCACCCTTGTTTAATATTTATCTTAATCCATCATATATGCAGGTTATTTTGATAAATTTTACACAACTGGTAATTATAACATTCTTTTTGATTCTTTAGAGCCTGATAGTAGTAGATTCTATTAGTTGCTTCTTAAAATTTGTTCTGCCCTTCCTTGGGTGCACAGCTAGCCTACGTTTTCCCATTTTCCTTGCTGTAGTGTGTGGCCATGTAATTGTTCTGACAACACAATGTGCGTGGAAGTGATGTGAGTCACTTCCAGGACGCTCCCTGTAAAATCTCTTCCATGCACTCTTTGCTGCTTCTACCAGCGAGATAGTCAAGAATGAAGCTCTAGGAAAGGGGTTGGCAAACTTTGGTAAAGGCCCAGACAATAACTATTTTAGGCTTTACAAAGCTTATCAGGCCTCTGTCATATTCTGTCTTTTTTTTTTTAATAGCCCTTTAGAAATGTAAATCTATTCTTAGCTCCCAGGACACATAAAACTAGGCCAGCAAGCTAGATCCCCGTTCAGGGGAATGGCGGAGCCATGTAATAGAAGGAGACTGGATCTCTTGATCACTGTGTGGAGGAGAGCACCTTGTTTATTTGAGCATCTCACCAAGACTATTATGTGAGAACGAAACTGACTTTGTGTTAAGCCATTACATGCTTGGGCCTACTTGTTACTCTAGCTCAGCCTAACAAAAATACAGAAAATTTAAAAATTTAATTTACAAACATTTTTATTGCAGAAAAGTATAATAATGAATAAGAAGACCTTTGGACACAATAATATAAATAAAAGTACACAGGAGAAGTGATAAAAGAACATAAGCTTAAGGAGAAAAGGAAATGATGTAAAATTTGGACTGTTAAATAATTTATGTATATTTTAATTTTTTTATTTATTTTTTAAGATTTTATTTATTTATTTGACAGACAGAGATCACAAGTAGGCAGAGAGGCAAGTGTGGGGGGAGGGGGGCGGGAAGCAGGCTCCACGCTGAGCAGAGAGCCCGATGTGGGGCTCAATCCCAGGACCTTGGGATCATGACCTGAGCCGAAGGCAGAGTCTTAAACCCACTGAGCCACCCAGGTGCCCCGTGTTTATGTATATTTTTAAATGGATAATGATGGGCATCAAATTGCTTGGATTTTAGATTCAATTAGATATTTTAAAAAGAGGACAGCTGTAGTTTATTTAAAATACGTATATTAATAATATGCTGGAAATTATAGCCTTTGTAATTATTTAAACGTATGAAATATTTTACTAAAAATTTTGTGAAGGGATTCATGGTTTTAAAAAATTCCTTTAGGAGACATGCTAAAAATCTTTGAAGAGAATTCCAAGAACCTTTAAAGACTCAGAACCAAACCTCTTGTGAAAACTTCACAGATTCATGGGCTGGACGAAGAAGCAGGGGTTTCTTTGGTCCACCTCTGCCCTTTTTGAAATCCTGTGTCTAGGTCACTTTAGAAAGTGTGTGAACAGAGGAATGTTTTTGCACATCAGAAGTCTGGCCAGTGGTGTCGCTCTGCTAGGTGTAGACTTATTTCTTCTGACCTTAGATTCCTCACTGAATCAGGAGGATGAGGAGTTGTTTTCTTCCTTCCTTTCAAAAGTCTTCCTTTCTGGGTTGTTCTGAGGATTCCTGAGTTAAACATTTGTGAAGTCCTTTGCAGTATTTGGCTGAAACTACAAAGTTGCATTTGTTATTGTTGGAGGGATGAAAAGTATTATGCAAGTGCAAAGTATCATTTTCTTTCCAGGCCATACAGCATTACCAAGCTGAACCCCCAGGAAACTCTTGACCCCATCCCCTTGCAAGGCCTCTTCATTTACATTACCAGCCACACAAACTGAGCTAACAAAGGTCTCCTGGGAGAAGATTTGCACTTTCTCCTTTTCTTCAGAGAGTTTCTTTCTGCCTAAGAGGTGTGATAACTTTGTCCTCAGTCAGAATTGATGGTCTTTACTTGGTCCTCCTATTATAGGAGTCAGTAGGAGAAAGAAAGAAAAACCCTGGGCAGTGAGTAAATTATGAGGATTGAGTTCTTACTTTGATCTGTCCTTGTCTACTCATAGTGACTCATAAGTCACTTCACTTCTCTTAGCTTCATTTTCCTGATCTAAGAAATAACAGAATTGGAATAAGTAATTTCTATGAGTCCTCCACACTTAAAAATTTCCTCTTAGCATGTCAAAATGCTGAAAAATGCCCTGAAATTTTCAGTATTTTGGTCTGTATCATTTGGGAATGCCTAATATATGCCAAGAGAAATACAACCAAATTAAATGAATAAGAGAAGCTGTTATCCAAATAACTTTAGGGTAAAGTTCTTTATTTAATTCTAGTTTTCATAATAAATGTGGTTTATACTGTTAGACCTGTGTGGCTTCTGCTGGTGGTGGCAGTAGAGGTGGTGATGGTGATGATGGTGGAGGGGTGATGGTGATGGTGGCAGGGGTGGTGATGGTAATGATGGTGGTGGGGTGATGATGGTGGTAAAGGTGATGATGGTGATGATGGAGGAGGGTTGATGGTGATGGTGGTAGGGGTGATGAGGATCATGATGATGGTGGAGGGGTGATGGTGATGGTGGTAGGGGTGATGATGGTGATGATGGTGGAGGTGGTGATGAGGTGATGATGGTGGAGGGGTGATGGTGATGATGGTAAGGGTGATGATGGTGATGATGGTGGAGGGGTGATGATGGTGGTAAAGGTGATGATGGTGATGATGGTGGTGGGTGATGGTGATGGTAAAGGTGATGATGGTGGTAGGGGTGATGAGGTGACAATGGTGGAGGGGTGATGGTGATGGTGCAGATGATGGGGCGATGGTAGACACAGTGGTGTAAACTTCACAGCGACCTCAGGTGAAAATACATATGCTAATGTTTTCATCAGAGTCAGTTCATCTTTATAATTCCTACAGTATGTGAACACAAATCCTTGCAAAAAGCGAGCACTCGGGGTGCCTGGGTGGCTCAGTAGGTTAAAGCCTCTGCCTTAGGCTCAGGTCATGATCCCAGGGTCCTGGGATTGATCCCCTTGTCGGGCTCTCTGCTCAGCAGGGAGACTGTTTTCACCTCTCTCTCTCTTTGCCTGCCTTTCTGCCTACTTGTGATCTCTGTCTGTCAAATAAATAAATAAAATTTAAAAAAAAAACACAAAAAACGGGCACTCCATAAATGTTTGATGAAAGAGTATCTGGCAGATAATTATAGATGCATCTTGCTCTTATATCTAAGGCTAATACTCTTGTAAGATCTAATACTCTTGTAAGATCTCAGGTTTAATTTCACTTAATATAATAGGCTTTCTAAGAAAGCCCTGAAAATACTATCACTGAAGTAATTTTAATTGATGTTGCTCATATTTAACTCCCTCAGAAGTGGATGAAAGCTTATGCAGATTATAGGAAGGCTGTTTCTCAATAACGGAAAAAAAGGCCACTAAGGTTAATCCACTCAAAAAGGGATTAAAACTTCACAGGAAGAAGTTTGACTTGGACTATATCTGATTATTAGAATGAAAAATTATAAAAATAATTTTATCTTATATGTAACCAAATTTAGGTTATTATAGAAACTAAGGGCCAGTCCTTGAAATGTACAAAAACTGGGTTAAGTATTGCTTTTTTTTTTTTTTTTGAGGGCACATAATTTTTAACAACACATAGAATACCCTTCACTTTAACAAGCAGGAATAATCAAAGGGTTTCAGTAATTTTCCCTAGTGCCTTTACTTAATCTTTGGATTTTCAGATGATTCCACTAACATGTGATCATTGCTGATTTTTTTTCCAGTTGTTGACTGGTCTACCAGTTACTAAGATTCCAAATTCAGTAGTCCCTCCTTACCCACTGTGTTGCTTTCTGGGGTTTCACCTACCCACGGTCAACTGCAGTCCGGAAGCAAATGACCCTTCTTCTGACCTATTATCAGAAAGTTAATAGTAGTCTATTGTTATGTCACTATACCTGCATCATTCACCTCACTTCATCTCATCCCTAGGTATTTTATCATCATCATAAGAAGGGTGAGTCTAGCACAATAATGTATTTTGAGAGAGAGATACCATATTTACTTAACTTTTATTACAGTGTATTGGTATAATTGTTCTATTTTATTAATAATGTTTTTGGTAATTTATAAATTAAACTTTATCATAAGTATGTATGTAGAGGACAGATATGGTATATGTATGATTTAGTAATATCTGTGGTTTCAGGCATCTACTGGGAGTCTTGGAATATAGTCTCTGTGGATAAGGGGGGACTACTGTATACTCTAATGAAATCTTTCCTTTTTTGAAAGATTTACCTT
Organism: Taxidea taxus jeffersonii; assembly: GCA_003697995.1. NCBI lineage: Eukaryota > Metazoa > Chordata > Mammalia > Carnivora > Mustelidae > Taxidea > Taxidea taxus. The sequence goes on along the minus strand of ML101473.1, from coordinate 110,968 downwards.
TTCATTTTGCATCGTATGGGTAGATAAATACCACTTCCAATAATCAGAGATACTCACAGTGTTAAATGGAAAGAGATGCTTGAGTATATATTAGTGAATATTTTTATTATAGTGACTTTGCTTTCCTATATCACATTGTTTCAGTGGAGCTCCTGGGAATTAATATTCAGATAACAAAGATACCTTGTACTCACTCAGCCAGCTTCTATTCAACATTATTGAAAGAAACTTACTGTGGCAGGTAATAGTTCCAAAGATATTTCTAATCCCACCTGATCACCTTACCATGTGACCTTGCTCCTTTCTGATCAAAAGTTGGCTGGTATGCTTAGGTGGCTTATTCAGTTAAGCATCCAACTCTTGATTTCAGCCTAGGTCTTGATCTCAGGGTTGTGAGTTCCAGCCCTGTGTTGGGTTCCATGCTGGGTGTGGAGCCTACAAAAAAAAAAAAAAAAAAGATGGCATCTATATCCTTCCCAGTAAACCTGGGTGGACTTTTTATATCCCTCCCATTAAACCAGGGTGGACTTTTGTGACCCTTCTGCCAACAGAATGTGGTGAAATGACTCTGGGTGGTGATTTCAGATGTTAAATCATATGATGTTTGTTTATAGTTTGTTTACATTCTACATTCTTTTGCTACATAGTGCCTCATCATTTATGTATTCAGCATACTCTTGATGAGTATTTAGGTATTTTAAATTTAGAGTTTTTAGTGCTAGGAATTATGAATATTTTAATACATATCTTTGAGAGAACATATGTAAAAGTTTCTGTTTGGTTTGTACCTAGAAGTGAAAGTTCATGGCTTTAAATATTTTGGACTATTAAGATTGATTTTTAAATGAGTCATCTTTGACATTTAATGACGGCATTTAGAATATCCCTTAGCCTTCTTCACATTCTGTGTGAATAACCTGAAGGGTGTGGCTTAACATCTATAATCTGAATAAGGCAAAAATAAAGGAACAGGAAGTTACGACTGATCACCTCAATAGAACATCACAAACCATTGCTCAGTTCCTGGATCTGAGCCAGTTGTCTGGAGCCTAACTGACTGAGAAGGTGGTCACATCCTCAGGAGTAGGGACCCCGGGACACTGTGGCATGTAATGCTGGAAGGATAGCAGCTATTTCCAAAGGAGTCTATGGCTATTTTCTTGGGTGACTATATCCTGGAGAAAGAAAACTCAGATGTCTCAAGGATTATCAAATAGGAGTTTTCAGTTGATACTGACATTTGGATCCTGAAGTTTTGTCATGCCCCTTTGTCTACAGTTAGATATGGGGACATGGGACCAGATAAATAAATGGAGTTTTGGCTTAAGTCTGATTTAGAGCAGATTCCCTAGGTCTGTGGATCCATCTGTCTGAGTATGTAATCGAGAGTGACACACTTGGCAATAGGACTAATCCCATATGGGCCCTAGCCTGTGGAGTAAAAGTTATCCAGGAGGATAAGGCCAAGTAGAAGCCTTCGAAATGGTGCCCTGCCAAACTGCTCAGTCTCAGCAAGACAGTAAATCCAAACCAATATTGCATTCTGGGGATGGGGTGGAGAGTGGTAGAGATTTTAGTGCTGTCACTAAAGTGTGCAGGGGAGTGGGTGCTCACTATCACATCTCTGTTTAATTTACCAATCTGAAGGCAGGAAATGACACTACTTCAAGCTCAACCAAGTAGCAGCCATGATTGCAGCTGCTGGGCCAGCCACATTCTCCTTGCTGATAAGACCTCAGGTACTTCGTATGAGTGGTTGATTTGGCAGATGAGTTGTTTTCGATTCCAATTAGAAAAGAGGATCAGAAACAGCATTCATGTGGAAGGGACAACATTTATTTATAGTTTTCCCCCAGGGACAGGTTAATTATCCTTCCCTCTGTTATCTGTAGTTCATATATAGATCTGGACCATCTGAATATCCCAGAAAACATCTCTCTGATTCATTGCATCAGTGACACTGTGCTGATCAGGCAGAATGAGCAAGATACAGCTAGGATGCTGGAAGCCTTGGGAGGAGACATTCACACCAGAGGATGGGGGGCAAACTCTATGAAGATTCAAAAATCTGCCACTTGAGTAAAGTTTTGTTTTTTTTTTTAAAGATTTTATTTATTTATTTGACAGACAGAGATCACAAGCAGGCAGAGAGGCAGGCAGAGAGAGAGGAGGAAGCAGGCTCCCCTCTGAGCAGAGAGTCTGATGCGGGGCTCCATCCCAGGACCCTGGGATCATGACCTGAGCCAAAGGCAGAGGCGTTAACCCACTGAGCCACCCAGGCGCCCCTACTTGAGTAAAGTTTATAAGGATTCAGTAGTCAGGGGCGATTTGGGACAACCTCTGCAAAGTAAAACACAGAGTGATGTATCTTGCACCTCCTACTATAAAAAAGGGAACACAGTGCCTGGTGGGTCTCTTTATGTACTAGAGGCACATAGTCCATATCTAGGAATGTTACTGTAGCCCACACACTAGGATTTATGGAAGGCTTTATTTATGGGAGAGACCCAGAGCTTGAACTGACTCTACAGCAAGTACAGGTTGTGATGTGGGCAACACTCTTACTTTACCATACCACCCGGCAGAGCCTATAGTGTTGGAGGTAGGAAAAGATACAGTGTAGGATGTATAGTAAGTCCCAGTGGGAGAAAAACAACATAGTCGTTGGGACTTCTAGAGCAAGGCCATGTCATCTGCAACAGGGAGATGTACATCTTTTAAGAAACAGTTCCTGGTGTGTTACTAGCACCTGGTGGAGATGCAGCCCTTGGCCATGGGGCACTAAATGAGCATGCATTTAGAACTGACTATTCTAAGCTGGATTCTTTTGGATCCATCAAGTCATACAATTGGACAGGCCCAAGAGTAGTGGTACATCTGAGATGGAGCCTGAGCAGAATCAGAGGGTGTAAGTAAATGGCGTGAGTAGGTATCCCAGGCCTTGTGTCTCCACCATACACATACCAGCTGCCCTCATTCTCTGTAAGGTCTCAGCCGGGGGGGAAGGGAGGGGAAGCCCAACTGAATCAGTTGGTTCAGTATGTGGGTGCAAGACAAAAATGGTCAGTGGCTCAGAAACTTCTCAGTGGGTAGAGCTTCAAGGATTCCAAGGATATTTACTTTGTGTGGAAGGAGAGGTGACTGCTTGAGATGCGAATATATTCACTTTCCTGTGCAATGACTCTAAAAGGGAAAGGACTGGAACACTGAAGACCAAGAGGTCAGAAGAAGAAGCATGTAGATGAATCTATGAAAGCAGGCATGAAGTATGAAGATTTTGTGTTACAAATTAATGCCCACTCAAAAGTATTCACCATTGAAGAGGCACTTAAAAAAAAAGTAGACAAAACAGATTTGGCTAGTTGGTGGGAGCCAGTCTTTGCCATCAACCATCCCAGAACTGACATGATAGACAAATGAAAAGTAACAGAGACAGGGCTCCTGGGTGGCTCAGTTGGTTAGGCGACAGCCTTTGGCTCAGGTCATGATCCTGGAGTCCTGGGATCGAGTCCCAGATTGGGCTTCCTGTTCAGGGGGTAGTCTACTTCTCCTTCTAACCTTCCTCCCCTCTCATGCTCTTTCTCTCTCAAATTCATAAATAAAATCTTAAAAAAAAAAAAAAAGAAAAGTAACAGAGACAGAAGCTATGCATGTATCCAACAGCATGGGCTTCCACTTACCAAAGCAAATCTAGTTCCTCCTGCTTCTAAATGTTCAGTGTACCAACAACGGAGACAGTCTCCAATATGGCACTATTCCTAGAAGAGTCCAACCAGCCATTTGGCAAGTTGCCTATAGTAGGCCCCCTCCATCCAGTTTGTCTGCACAGGAATAGATAACTATTCTGGATGTAGATTTGTCTTTTGTGCTTACAGAGCCTCAGTTAGCACCACTATCTGGAAACTTACAGCATGCCTCATCCATACACATAAAATCCCACACAACATAGCACTTGATCAGGGAACTCACTTTGCAAAGAAGAAAGTGCAGAAACCACCCCTTGGATACAAATTGCACTGATTGTATTACATACTGCAATATTTAGAATCAGCTAACCTGATAATCATGGCACAGCTAAAACACCAGCTTCTAGGCAATTCTCTGCAGGGATGGGGTGCCACCCTCCAGGGTGCCATGTATACACCAAATCAAAGACCTCCAGGTGATATTATATCACTTACAGGAAGAATGCATGAGTCTAAGAACAAAGGGGTGAAAGTCAAAATGGATCCACTTAATATGACTCCCAGTGACCCTTTGGGGGAACTTTGTGCTTCCCCTCTTCACAACTTTGGAATCTATAGGGTTAGAGGTTCAGGTCCCCAAAGGGAGTACATTCTTACTAGGGGACATGACAACAGTACCACTTAACTAGAATCTGTGAATGGCATGTACACATTTTAGACTCCTGTGTCCAGGGGCCAAGAGCAAGAAGAGTCACCATCATTCTGGCTGGGGTCAATGACCCTGAGCAGCAGGAATAAAGGCTGCTGTTACACAAGGGGGTAGACAGGGAGGAATGTGCACAACCGGGTGATCCACTTGGTACCTCTCAGGCTTATTTTGCCCCCATTATAACTGTGAATGGGCATACTCAGCACCCCCGACCTGAGAAGGGTGTGGGCCCCCTTCAAAATGAGGGTTTGAGTTCCCCACCAGGTAGACAAGCCATCAGCACCTGCAGAGGAGATGGCATCGGCTGTGGAGACTGTAGGGTGGAGAGTGGAGCTGAGAGAGAAGATAAATACCAGCTCTGGCCTCGAGACCAATAGCCACAGCAGGGACTGTGATTTGTCTCACTACCCACCTTGTTTCCCCTCAGGAGAGAGGTCCTTGAGAGCCACGGAAGAACTGCATCCTAAAACGATGGGGGAGTCAGTCCGTTTGATGTGGTCAGTATAGACTGTGATGAAAGCTGTGTGGGTTCCCTGCTTCCGGCTCCCTTCAGGAGAGAATCTCCTATGTGAGCAGTCAGCCCACAGCTCCCGCCACCACACCTGTGCAATTACTGCATCGTGCCCGTGGGGAAGGCCACGATCTCCTCAGTCTCCTGGCGAGTGAGCCCAGCCGTGTGCTACAGCTGAGCCACCCTTGCCCATCCTGGGACACTCCTGATGGTCAGTCATTGACCTAGAGTTTCCCATCATCCTGGCTTGGACTTTCTTCAAGCTCTGCTGTGGTCTGAGGAGAGTGGGGAGCCTGCTTCCTCCTCTTTCTCTCTCTCTGCCTGCCTCTCTGCCTACTTGTGATCTCTCTCTGTCAAATAAACAAATAAATTCTTTAAAAAATATATAAAAAAATAAAAAATAAAACTGGTTAATGGCCTGCAAGGAAAAAACCTCTAGAATTTTAGTCTTCCACTTCTCTTGTAATTATTACAAGACTGCCTTAACTAATCAAATATGACAACGTAGACCTTTCAATGAAAAAGGACTAAGTTGTGATGTTGACTGAAACACATTCATTCTCAAGGGAGAAATCTATCTCTTCTGGGGACAGGGATAGAGAAATCTATCCCTGGGGACAGGGATATCAAGTGTCCAAGAACTGATGCTTCATTATGTCACATCACAAGATAAGGTCTTAAGTTAGAAGTGAATGGATTCCATTCTTAGAACAAAATTTGTCACCGAGAGAGGGGGACCTTTTGGATGAATTACCCAACAACTCAGGAGCAACAGTTAGTCATTCCTCTGCATAAGCTCCTACCGACACTCTACTCACCAGAAGACATCACAGGGCTTTCGGAACTTTTTTGTGTTAATGTTTGAACACCACAAAGAGACTGCCAAGAAATAGGTCTGTTTGGCTCAAAGGACAGACACAGTCTGGTGGTTAGTTTCCTTTTTGCTAATGAATCCTCCCTTTGACTTTCTGGACAGCCTGACCAAATAATTTTGGAGGCCAAATTTCACAGCCTGCAAAGCAAACTGTTGGTATGAAAGAGACCAGACCATTTTACCTAAAATTGCCAAAAACCTTTGTGCCAAGGCCAATTTTTACCCTTAGACAATCTTTTCTATTTCACCACAAACTGTTGGGGGTTGTTTTTGGGGGGAGAGGAAATAAGAACCCCACAGACAAGCATCTTCCCACCTGGACTTATTTACTTGCAAAGGAAACCTCTTGGTGACCACAAAGTCCCACCAAAGAAAATCCCAACCAAGTTTATTCCTGTGCCAGTTTCATTAATCCACAGCTTGGAGCAGCAGTGTGTAGCTAGTCTGGGAACAAGACTGCTCTTTCTTTCGGTTATCACAGACTCATCTGAACTCAAAGGGCCTCATTTAAATCAGGAATTTTTAGTGTTCTCAAAATGCCATGTCATTTGAATTTGTAGTTCGATGATCTAAAGGAAACAAACAAGATCCCTACCACTGGCATCCAATGAGAGAGAGAAAGGAGGGAACCATGAAAGTAAAAACAGGAAAACACTGAAAGTGAACTTGTCCTTCAGCAAACAGACAAAATGAACCTCTAAGTTCTGGACGACACTAACATGTTCTGTGACTCCTCTGCAGAGTTAAGTTAGAGTAAATTTGGCCAGCAGAAATACCTGTGTTATAAGGTAGGTATCCGTTTAATCTTCAGTATTCAAACTTTTCATCAAGAAACAAACAAAAAATTGAGAAAACAGATGATTACTTGGAAAAGAACTAGCAAGAATGACTTGTGGGATCACGACCGGAGCTGAAGGCAGAGGCTTAACCCAGTGAGCCACCCAGGAGCCCCCAGTTTTATTTTTATATTATATTTATTTTTATATTATGTTGTATTTTATTTTAGCCAAAGTGTAAATTATTATGACCTCCAGTATTGAACTCCCGGTTCTACAGCCTATATGAGGGAACAGCTTCGATTGACGCTTTCAGAGAAAGTAGTTAGGGTTTTTTTTTTTTTTTTTGG
>ML101473.1:47298-103962 GCA_003697995.1 Taxidea taxus jeffersonii | reverse complement strand
TTTAATTTTTTTTTTTTTTTTTTGTCAGAGAGAGCGCAGGAGTGAGCACAGGCAGACAGAGAGGCAGGCAGAGGCAGAGGGAGAAGCAGGCTCCCTGCCGAGCAAGGAGCCCGATGTGGGACTCGATCCGAGGACGCTGGGATCATGACCTGAGCCGAAGGCAGCCGCTTAACCAACTGAGCCACCCAGGCGTCCCTATCAAGGTGTTTTAACTAAAACTCGCCTCAGGTATCTGCAGATTATTTTCCCTTCTGTGAAACACACAATTTTGACAGGTGGGAGGAAATAAAGAGAATGAAATGTCTCTTGCCTGAAATCTCTGCTCAAAAAGTGGGAGATGATGATTTAGTAGAATTACAATGTGTAGCCTCTAGGTTAGTAGGTAGCCCTAAAAACTGTTTAGCTGTCAAGAGCATCACGTGGTTCCTCCAACTATTTTGTTGTGATTCATTTCTAAAAGGCAAACGGCTGAAAGACTTGTGTTCATGTTAAGAAGCACCAAGCGGGACGCCTGGGTGGCTCAGTTGGTTAAGCGGCTCCCTTCGGCTCAGGTCATGATCCCAGCGTCCTGGGATCGAGTCCCACATCGGGCTCCTTGCTCAGGAGGTAGCCTGCTTCTCCCTCTGCCTCTGCCTGCCACTCTGCCTGTGTTCGCTCCTGCTCTCTGTCTGACATAAATAAAATCTTAAAAAAAAAAAAAGCACCAAGCATATGAACCCAGGCAGTTATTCCATCTCTGGGGTTCTCTGCCTGGACCTTCTTTTCCGGTGGCTTCCTGTCTTCCCTTTAGGGTTATGCTCCTTGCACTTATTCTTGCCCTTGCTCTTCCTCCTCCCCATCAAAAGTGATTGGTCTAAAGATGGACACCTGATTCAAATTAAACCAATCAAAGACCCTTCCCTGGGGATTTAGACCTGCGGCAAAAGTCCATTTCTCTTAAGAGGAACTGCTTGTAGGGGCTCCTGGGTAGTACAGTCCATTAATGTCTGCCTTCTGCTTAGGTCCTGATCCCAGAATCATGGGATCGAGCCCCTCATTGGATTCCCTGCTCAGCAGGAAGCCTGCTTCTCCTTCTCCTCCCCCTCCTCACTTGTGCTAGCTCTCGCTCCCTCTCTTTCTCTCTGTAATAAACACATAAAATCTTTTAAAAAAAAGAAAGAGGAACTGCTTGTAATATGTGTAATTGTGAGGTATAGAAAACCATGTGTCATGTAGATTGAAGAGCAGAAAAGGCTGATTTGTCCAGAAACAGTGATGTAGATAATGTAGAGAGAAGCAGAGACAGAGAGGGAGAGGGAAAGAGAGGGAGAAAGAGGGAGGTATGTACTTCCTTATGTTCCATGCAGGATCCTTATAACTGCTCCCTTTTGCTTACATGAACATAATTTTTTACCTGCAGCCAAGAGGAGGGCTTAACTACTTTTCCTCCCACATCTTGAGAATGTATGATATAGAAAATGTGAATTTTCCCAGCCAGGTAGTCCTGAAGTCACAGGAAATGCTTTGGCCCTTCAAGATCCTCCTCTTGCGGCTACTGTGGAACACATCTGCCTGCTTTCTGTGTTCTCCTTCTCCCACACCAGTCCTCAAAGGATCTAGAAAGACTCAACTTGAGGACCAGGACACATCCAAGGATGGCTGTGATTACTAGCCATTATTTGTAATATTTTTTTTTTCTATAACAAAACACAGACTTTCAAATGACCAATTTATAAAATAACTCTAGAAATAAAACCCTTTAAAAAAAAGTCGGGACTGCCTGCCCCATATTAATTAGTATCGAGGATTCACGTGACAAAAGGGCTCTTTAATACAAACAAGGACTCCATTAGTTGGGGTTTGACTGCATTTTAAGTATCCTTCAACACATCTGAGTTTTCATTTATTCAACGAGAGGGAGGTGACAACTAGAATTAACTTTTAGGAGGCTCTGTGCACTGAATGGCCATTAGATGACAAAGCATCCAATTGTGAAAGGATATTAGAGGGATAGGTCAGTGGAGGAAAAAGAACCAGAAATATCCTCTCTCTCTCTCCCTTTTTGAGGGACAGAATTCTGTAATCTCATAAAGGAGGAGGCAATTAAGACTCTGATTTGGTTAAGAAGTTATGAGAGAAATAGGGGCACCTGGATGGCTCTGGCTCAAGTCATGATCTCAGGGTCATGAGATCCAGCCCCACACTGGGCTCAGCAAGGAGTCTGCTTAAGATTCCCTCTCCCTCTTCCTCTGCCCCTGCACTGCCCTCTAAAATAAATTAATAAATAAATATTTTAGGGATGCCTAGGTGGCTCAGTGGGTTAAAACCTCTGCCTTTGGCTCAGGTCATGGTCCCAGGGTCCTGGGATCGAGCCCCGCATTGGGCTCTCTGCTCAGCAGGGAGCCTGCTTCCCTTCCTCTCTCTCTCTGCCTGCCTCTCTGCCTACTTGTGATCTCTGTCTTAAAATCTAAAAAATAAAAATAAAATAAATATTTTAAAAGGTAAGTAATGAGATGGGGCGCCTGGGTGGTTCAGATGTTTAAGCATCTGCCTTCAACTCAGGTCATGATCTCAGGGTCCTGGGATAGAGCCCTACATTGGGCTCCCTACTCAGTGGGGAGTCTGCTTCTCCCTCTGCCTCTCCCCCTGCTTGTTTTCTCTCTCTCTCATAAATAAAATCTTTAAAAAAATAAGTTATGAGAGAAATATAATATGAAAACATAGATGCACTACAGGGTTTGTGTTCTGGCTCTCTTCTTATAAGTTGATGACCTTTGGCAAGGCACAAAATTTCCTGAACCTTTGTTTTCTTCTGTATAATATGATACTTAGTAAGGCTTATCTGCCAATTCTGAGTTACTGTAAGATTCATGTATAATTGTACAGGTGAAATTGTTTTATAGTCTGTAAAATGTATAAATATTATTTGCTATTACCATGATAACTGAAGTACTAACAACTTATAATTATTATGACTATGTGAAAATGTCTATGGTCAAATGGTCCCATTAAGACCTATGTGGCAGAAACTACATGAGAATAAATTCACTCTTTAAGATTATCTGTAAATATGTGTTTTTTAAGAAAATTTTTCTCATTTTTAAATGTGACTTGAAGTCATGTCCATCAGGTCAGTGCTCCTGTGGAGAATTTGAGTCCTGGGCCCTCTCTCCATCCCACATTGGTTTGACTGCTCCTCCCCTCCTCTTGGCTCCAAAAGGGATTGACCTTTTCTCAGGCATGAAAGGTGGCCTCACTTGAGTCTGGGCAATGCTGAGACAGAGGGATAAGAGTAGAGCTTGTATATCCTGGGCTCCTGTCAGACAGAAGAAGGGCAGTGGCTTGAACAGCTGGTGTAACCAGATCTGGGACTTATTTGGGTAGAGGGAGGAGTTCAATGGCATCATCAACCATTGACTGTCCTATCATGTGGCAGACGGACTCTTCCAAGTTTTGCTTGAAAGATCACTTCTGGTGTTGCATGCAGTGGGCACTCAAACAATATATGTATTTCTTGGACATATAAATAATGCTGAGGACCTTAAAATTTACCTCCAAACACTGCTAATTAGTTCTCCCATCATACCCAAAATGGAATTAATAATATGGTTTGGGCTTCTGAGAGTGATGATTCAATTTCTCTACCATGTAATACATTTATAGATTTACACAGCTCTAAGTACACAGAGAAACATTTATCTTTTTCATTTTTTAGCATTTAGGTATTATTTTTAGCATCTTTTCATTCATTTGTTCCCATGTTTTTGTACAAAGTTGTATTTATAGTGTTCATAAATACTTGTTTCCAGATATATTTCTTCAAAAATAATAAAAATTATCTTTCTCACATTGGTACATTATCTTCAGAAGTTTTATTTCATATTTTAAAAAGGACTGTAAGAAGAGAAATGAGGGGGGCACCTGGGTGGCTCAGTGGGTTAAAGCCTCTGCATTTGGCTCAGGTCATGATCTCAGGGTGCTGGGATGGAGCCCCACATCGGACTCATGGGGTGCCTGGGTGGCTCAGTGGGTTAAGCCTCTGAGCCTTCAGCTCAGGTCATGATCTCAGGGTCCTGGGATGCAGCCCCACATCGGGCTCCCTGCTCAGCAAGGAGTCTGTTTTTCCCTCTGCCTGCCACTCCCCATTTGTACTCTCTCTCTGTCAAATAAATAAATGAAATCTTTAAAAAAATAAAAATGATTTTCAGATGGTTTGGTTAAAATAATTTCATATATTATCATTATAAAGTGAGTATTCTCTCGGTAAGTTTATAAATATTATAAACTTAGATAATAAAATAAAAATAAAAAAAGATTTTATTTATTAGAGAGAGAGAGCACACATGAGTGGAGGGATGGGCAGAGGGAGAATGAGTGGGAGAGAATCTTAAGCAGACTCTACACTGACTGAAGAGCTCAAGGCAGGGCTTGATCTCAGGACTCTAAGATCATGACCTGAGCTGAAACCAAGAGTCAGACGCTTAACCCACTGAGCCACCCAGGCACCCCCAAAAGTACTATTTCAGATAGCTACTAAAAACTTCATTAGATATTAAGCTTTCATAAATATCTCTTGTTAAATATTTAGGATTCTTCTAATTAATATTATCCTGTGATTGGCAATATAGCTTTGCAATACAGCTTGATAGCTAATCTCTATTTTTCTAAGAAAATATGTATTTATTAATTTATTTTTTCCATTTAAAAATATCTTCCCCAGTACAAAAAAGGAAAAAAAAAGCAAAAATACTAGAGGATAAACTACTTGCACACAGTACCCAAGTAAAGACTAAATCCCAGAAATCTTCCTTTCCTCTAATTCAACTGTAGTGCTAAAGCAAGAGATAACATGAGGCAGAACACAGTTCCATCCACCATCATCATCAAAATTATCTTTCTTATGATCATGCCTAGCGATGCATTTATTAGGAACACTAAAGTGAAGCCTGGCAGTGAGACCTATACCTGCAAAGGATAAGTGCAAAGATGTGTGGCAGGGCCAACTCATTTTGACTTAAGTATTTGTAAGCTTGCGGTACGCTGGACATTGTGCTAGACATCTGGGATGCAGTAAATGATGAATATGCAAGTGTCACATTTGGTTTGTCAAGGAAGTGGTCAACTCTTATCCTCTTAGAGAAATAAAGATTAATCTTATGCAACGGTTTTCTGGACTCTTTTTTATTCTATTATTCAAATGCTTATCTATTCAAGGTCCTTGTCTGCTTAGTTCCTCTTCGGTTGCTAATGGTGATCCTGCTCTGGGAATTTTCTCTATACTGGTTCAGCAAGCCCAGGCAGGTTCTGCCTCAAGGGCTTCTGGGCTGGAGTCCTCTAACAACTTAACCACCCCACCAAGTTTCTGCCCCTTCGCCTTAGCTGGAATCAGTCACCCACACCAAGTCAACAATTCAGAGGGGCAGGGCTGAGGAAAGCAGCTTGTGGCTTTCCTGAGGCAAATATGGCAGATGACAAAGTCAAAACAACAGTCATTGGGCTGGGTGACCACCGGTACTGAACCTGGTGGTGTGGAGAACACCTTATCACATGTGGGGACAAACAGGAAGAAAACGAAGCCCTCTCAGACCTGTCCTTAAAGCGCTTTCAGTTCTCTTCAGGAGCTGATTCCATATGAAGTAACAAATGGTGAGAGGCTACCCTCCAAACTGGTAGGAGTACACCAGTGGGTACTAAAAGAAGAATGGGCTAAATCATGTAAAGGGCTATCATGCTCTCAATAAGGAATTATGGGCTTCAAAGGAGCAAGTCCATAGAGAAATGTAGGATTCTTCCAGCCCCAGCAGATATAGTTGAGGAGGTAAGAGATAAATGAGGTAAAAGACTCTAAGACAATGTTATATATGATTATGTGTCAAAGAAACAGAAGAAAACAAAGGAAAAGACAAGAATAATATGAATTTAGGGGAGAAAGATTAATGGAGGCTTGACAATAGAATATGGAGGGCAATTTTGAGCAGGGTTCAAATAGAGATATATGTAGCAAAGAAATGGGCTAAATATGCTTGGGTCAGAGCCTGGAGGGAGTGGAGGAAGACACATTTGTGTAAGAATCAAGGTCAGAAAGCAATGAAGATGGCAGTTTGTTCCAAGTCCTTGGGTGCTAGATTGATAGCTCTGACCTTTATTCGTGTGGGCAGCTGTTAAAGGCTTGTGAGCCAGGGAATGACATCATGAAAATAGGAGGCCAGAAAGGAGACACTGGAGTCAGAGAAACCAGGTAGGAGGTCACTGCACGCATTTTGAGATAAGGTCTTGTTGTGGGAGCTGGAAAGGAAGGATGGTTTTGAGGGACACAGGATAAAAAGTCACTTGCTATTGGTTGGAGGCAGACAGAGAGGGAGGAGGGATAGACAGCTCAGAGGAGTTTTCAGTAGGAAGTGTGTTGAGGGAAAGATTAGGAAGCAGGAATCAACTTCTAGTGGAAAGTCTTTGCAAGTGGAGAGAAAAATTGCTAAATCTCAATTGATTATATTATGAAAACTGTGGAGTTTCTCTATGAGATAGGCATGCAGGGGGGACACACTGATTTAAAATGACAATACCAGGGAGCAAATGGTGACTCCCATAGGATGGGAGAATAGAAGAAACACTCTGATCGAGGATAAATCCTGGGCTGAATCTGAGGGTCTTTTCATGAATTCACTGTATGTACTTGGACAAAATGCCAAGTTCACTGGGCCAGATTCCTTAAATGGGGGATATAAAATATACTATCTTCTCTGTGTCTCCCTGAAGCTTAAATCACAGTCATTTGAGTGCTTTAGTATATCACAGAATTTGTGTTAAGAACTTTATTTGCATTTTCTTTTTTAATTCTTAGAATGCTCATTCTTCATTTTAAAAAATTCCAAAATTCAGTGGCTTAAACCAATAGCCATTCTATTTGCTCACAGTTCTGCAATCTGGGCTAGGTTAGGCTCTGCAGTTCTTTTGTTTATCTTGATGGTGGTCCCAAATGTGTTTGCAGTCAGCTGGTGGGCCCCTAGGGGCTGGGCTCAGCTCAGATGTGGGGTGGCTGGACTTCTCCCTCTCTCCACATATCTCAGGGCCTCTCTCTCTCTCCATGTGGTTTCTCCAGTGGAGTATTGGACTTATCTAGGGACTTAGGTATCCCAGAAATACAAAAATAGAAACTTCTACACCTTCTTAGGGGTTAAGGTGGGGTTGGGGGGAGTTAGCACATATTCAATGCTGTATTTTTCTGATTAACGAAAGTCATTGGCCTAGTCCAGATTTAAGTTGGAAGGGACTCCATAAGGGTATGACTAACAGGAGGGTGGTCTGCTGCAAAGCAGCAATGTCATGACTGCCACAATATTATCTCCAGCTTGTAAACAAATAATCTGTGATGTAGGGAATATAAAGAGTTGAGCTAGGCACTCCAAAACTTGTGTTCTATCGTGGGTCAGTGGGTAAAATTTGTAGTGTTTTAACCTAGAACTCTGTGAAGTGGGTACTGTTACTGTACCTGATTTATAAAGGAGGAACCCAGCAATAGAGAGCTCAAGTATTTTGCTCCAGGGAATATACATTTAGTCGCTATACCATGCTGCCTCATATGGGTAGTATCTGACACAAGGCACCTGTAAATGTGATATCATTCGAAGCTATTGTTTGAAGGACAGAGTAGATGTCTTCAACCATCTACCATCAAATCATATAGGCTACCTGGGAACTGGGGGTTTTCCTTTTGAGTTGGGTTATCCTGTGATTTGGGCAATTTCCTTTTCAGGCATCAACTTCTCTGTCTTCCACTATCTATTTCTTGAAGCTTGGCAAGGAATGAAGACCGCGTCCTTGCCCATCCAATCCCAGCCCTGATTCTCACTGGCTGATTCTCGTGGCTCCCTGGGCATTTTCTTCTCTGGTAGCTGGCCAGGTACTCCTTACAAAGCAGGCCCTTCCTTCTTGGGTGAGGACCTTTCTGGAGTAGGGCTGGACTCAAGTTTCCATCCTTTAATCATCAAGTTAGTCTTGCAGCTTCTGATTAGTAACCATTTTGGTCCCTGTCACTTCCTCTAGTGCCATAGCTAGTTTCCCCACTGTCGTAACTGTGGTGGCTTCTGATGATAGCTTGCTGATACTATTTCCAGTGGAGTGATGTGTCGCTTCCCCCTTCCTTCTGCTGGTCCTATGGGCAGAGGTTTTTGCTGCGTGGGAAATCTGGGGTTCCAGAGGCTCTGGAAAGGAGTCTATGCTCTGCTTATCTTTGCAGGTGACCCATGTGACTGTCTCTCTCTGAAGCAGCCCTGATTTTTTCCACTTTCTGGAGAGTCTGGAATCAGAGCACACCTCAAGTACAGATACTGGGGTGACAGGTGCCTCATATCGGTGGGCTCTGTTCTGTTGTGGGCAGTGACAAGGAGTGGCCATTCAGGAAGTGGCCCCGAAATACTCCCTGGCCTTTTTGAAGGCAAAACTATGGGGTGATCTTGTCTTTTCTGTAAACTTTTCTCCTTCAAAACAACTCCAGATTTAGACTTTATTTCATCCTTATAAAAATAGTGAGATGCAATACTTGCACTTAATATGATTTTAT
The DNA here is from genome assembly GCA_003697995.1 of Taxidea taxus jeffersonii. Taxonomy (NCBI): domain Eukaryota; kingdom Metazoa; phylum Chordata; class Mammalia; order Carnivora; family Mustelidae; genus Taxidea; species Taxidea taxus. The sequence goes on along the minus strand of ML101473.1, from coordinate 95,423 downwards.
TTAACGAAGAGGACAGATGGGTTGTTCAAAGTGTTTTATAAATCTTTCTCAATTTAGGTAGGATGAGGTCCTGATAAATCCATGGTAAACTGAAAATGCATTTAATACAGAAAATCACGGTTTAGCCTAGCCTATCCGAAATGTGCTCAGAACACTTACATTAACCTACATTTGGGCAAAATCATCTAACATAAAGCCTATTTTATAACAACGTGTTGAATATCTCAAGTAACTTATTGACTACGGTGCTGAAAGTGAAAGGACAATTGTTATATGGTTACAGAATGGCTGTAAGTGTAAGTTGTTTACCCTTCTGGTGGGAGGGCTGCCCAGCATCAAGAGTATGGCACTGCATACCACTAGCCTGGGGAAAGGTCAACATTCAAAATTCCAAGTAAAGTGTGAATGTACATCCCTTTTGCACCATACTAAAGTGGAAAATTCGTTAAGTCCAACCACTGTTAAGTCCAGACTGTCTGTTGCCTCCTTTGACTTATTTCATAAACTTCTGTTTGAATCAAATGGCATGGGGTAGGGGCTTTGTGAAACGTGACTTACCTTGCAGCCGCTTTCCCTTTCCCCCTAGTCGAGAGGACAAGGGAAGGAACTGAACTGCTCCGAAGGCCAAGGCCGCCTCCCACTTCCCGCAGCGTCTTGCCAAGCTAGATCTAGGGACTGGGGGTCTCCACCCCTCTCCTAAATCCAGCCGGTGGGAGGGTGGGTGGTTTTTTCCGGGTCACTGGCGTACCCTCTCTACTCCCAGCCACCTGCTCGGGTTCCATCCCGGCTCCAGGCTCTCTGGAGGGAGTCAGGGACATTCCAATCCTCCCACAACCCGCGCGGATGTCGCGGGGGAGGGGGGCGCGATTGCTCTCCCTTTCCAGTACCCAGCTTTGACCAGGTTTCTTCTCAATTTCGAGTGACCCGAGTCACGCGAGGAGACTAAGCCTGGATGAGTGGTTTCAAGGTTGTTTGTTTACAACGCACCCACTGGCAAAGCCGCAGCTCGAGTGACAGAGGCACTTTCTGGGTGCACCGTCTGCGCTCTAGCAGACAACTGCAAGCCAAACAGCCAAGATGCCTCCTCGCCAGACCAAATATGGTCACAAGCGCTAAGCAGCCTCCCGTGGAAAGGCTGGCCTTGCCTCCCCGCGCCAGGGCGGACTCGAGCCCGCCCTCAGGCAGAACCTCGGATCGGCGCTGCGCTCTAGGCGCTCCGGGCCTCGACGCCAAGCACGAAGGGAAGGCGCGGCAGCCAGGACCGGCCCTCCCTAGATCTGGGCCGTTCGCTCGCGTGCCCTCCGCCGCCCCCAGCCCTAGTTTCGGTCTACAAGCCCTTGATTCAACAGGCGCAACCACTTTCCCTTTGATCCCGCCCTAAGTCCGCGGTAAACTCAAAGGAATGCAGATCCAGGGCTCGGCGGGAAAGGTCCGCGCAGCCGGGAGGAGTGGGTGGGGGCGCCCGTCTCCTCTCACCCAGCCAAGTACCTATCGCGCCCAGGGTTTTCTGGAGCCCGGGTGGGGGAGGAGGAGGACGAGGAGGAGGAGGAAGGGGAGGGACGAGCGGGGGCAGGCAGGCTCCTGACTAGAAGGTCATGCATAATTCAACAGCTCAACTTTCGGGCCCGCCTCTTTTCTGGGAGTGGGAGTTCGCTCTAAACTTTGTTTATGGGACAGTCCGGGAGCCGCGGCGGCCGCACTGTCTGCTTCTCCTCCGCCTCCTTCTCGCGGAGCGCGAACGCCTGAGGCCAGTTCGGGGGATGTGAGAGCCGAAGCCCCTCGGCTGCCAGGCACCAAGTCGGGATTTGCCAGCCGGCCCCCGGCTACAAGCCCGCGAGCTCGGGTAGCACCCGAGCGACTGAGGCCCGACGACGAGTTCGGGCGGGACGGCGGCCGCCGCACGGCCAGACTCGGCTTCGCTGCGCGCCCAGGTAGAGCCCGCTGGAGCGCGCCCGCTCGCCGGGTTCCACCCCAGGGCGCCTAGGCTCCTAGGGCTTCCGGAGTCGCGATGCCGTGAGCTGGCTCGGGTTGAAGACTTTGGGGGCTGCCTGCCCGGGAAAGTTGCGACCTGTCCTTCGCCACCAAACAGCTGGCAACCTCCCGAGTGTAGTTACTCCTCCTCCCCACCCCCGCCCTTCCTTCTCGTCCTCCTCCCGGCAACTTAACTTGCTTCGAGAAAGTTGCATAATTCTCCAGGCCGGGAGGGACCCCTCCCCCATCTGGCTGGCCTTACCGCTGAGTGTCTGGGATTCTGAGGCGGACACCTATCAGCCTCCTCTTTTGTTTCTCTGCTGGCCCCCGGACCCCCTCCTCCGACTTTATTAAATAAAAGGCTGATCTGACTTTTCTCTTGGCAGAAGATGAATCCGGCCTCGGTGCCCCCTCCGCTCCCGCCACCCGGGCAGCAAGTCATCCACGTCACGCAGGACCTAGACACGGACCTCGAAGCCCTCTTCAACTCGGTCATGAACCCCAAGCCCAGCTCGTGGCGGAAGAAGATCCTGCCGGAGTCGTTCTTCAAGGAGCCTGATTCTGGCTCGCACTCACGCCAGTCGAGCACCGACTCGTCGGGCGGCCACCCCGGGCCCCGGCTGGCCAGCGGCGCCCAGCATGTCCGCTCACACTCGTCGCCCGCGTCCCTGCAGCTGGGCACGGGCGCGGGTGCTGCAGGCAGTCCAGCGCAGCAGCATGCGCACCTCCGCCAGCAGTCCTACGATGTGACCGACGAGCTGCCACTGCCCCCCGGCTGGGAGATGACCTTCACGGCCACTGGCCAGAGGTACTTCCTCAAGTAAGTCAGCCCGAAGTCAGGGGGGCACAGTCCGGGTGCCCAGGGTGCGCATGCTTGTTGGGATGCGTGCATGCGTGTGCGCGTGCGTGTGTGTTCTTCCACGTTTCTTTCCGAAGGATCTGGGAAGCTGGAAGTAGGGAGTGCGTCTCTGGGTGTTGGAATGTTAAAGGATAAGAGGAGCCTCTGATGAGGTTCTTCCAGGGTCGTGGAAGTCCCAAGAGATTGGGGACCTGGAAACACGTAGAGGTAGGAAGGGGGGAAAAAGTAGTTTTGGGGTGATTCTCATAAAACACATAGGTGACTTTGTCCAGAATCTGGAATAGTGATACAGATTTCTGGGCACAAACCCTTCCCCCTTACCTGTCCACTCCAAGACAGATGCCTGAGCTTGGTCCATTGGGATGTGACACAGAGGTAAATTCTAGAACATTTTCGAACGTGGGAAGGAGAGGGACTCTTGGTAGTGTAGGTGGTCTGCAGTCTCTTCATTCTTAGGAAAAGCAAGCTAGAAAAGTGAACACTGCCTGGTAGGCCTGCTGCTCCCAGCTGAGTGATGTAATGACCACACAGCACAGTGATGTAATTAGCAACTCCGCGGTGAAGTAGTTGCGGGCTGGAAAATCAATTGTGTGGAAATTGGGTCAGGAGTTTTATTATGTCGCACTTAGTAACCTAAAATACCAACGGACCAGGAGCCTGTTAAATTGTTATGATTCTTCCCTTTCACATTGTTAGGGTTTCCTTGATGTGATGATTTTTACATTAGACTGTACAGGAAAATACATTCACAGACATAAAGATTGTTTCAATTGTGGTACCCTAAGATAATTATGTTCCAGAGGAGAAACGAGAAACCAAGCTGGAACTTGAAATGAAACCAGTGGGGTCAAGGGGGGTCAGGCCTGGTGCAAGTTGTGCTGGCTGGACCACTTGGTTCCAGATTGCCTACACTGGGGGGCTGTTCACTGCCATGGAGAGAAACTCCTCTTCTTAGAACCTGCCTTAGACTTTATCTTAAAGTTGAAATTGCTTTGATGCAGAGGCCTTAGTTTAAAACTTCTGCTGAGACATTATGTGCTCTTTTAAAAATACAATCATGCCTTTCTTTGGCACTAATATTTGACTGCTGTCAGTTGGATCTCACAACAAATAACGTATAATGGACGAGGTTTGCTGTAGCCAGCTCTTCCACTCAAACTGGTAACCAGTAATTCCTTCCCCATCCCAATGCTGTTGAGATCTTGTGCAAGGAGGAGTTTTTTGTTGTTTTTTTGTTTGTTTGTTTCCGGGGTTGGTGTGATGCTGAGAAGCACTTGCCCTGAAAGAGACTTGATAGTCATTCTACAGCTGGCCTTCCCCCAGGCTTTGAGTGTTAGTGTGGACGTGTACTCAGTACTTCGGCTTCTAAATGGCTGGTGGAATTCAAGTGTGTGGTATAATAACATGACATTTTTCTAAAAGTGATGATGCCGTTCTGAAGGATGACATTAGTTTCTATGGTACATAAAAGCTCCAAAGTAATCTTGTATTAAGTTTACTTAGGTAAATGTGGTTTTGAATATTTATTGTGACGTTAGAGAAATGGACTTAGTAATAAATGCACATAGAAAATGGTCCAGTAATCTATAGTAATTTAGGGGGATCTTTTTTGGTCCCAAGTGACTTTTAAACTGCGCTTATGAATATACACACACACAAATATATATGATCAGTATACCTGTGATGATTAAAAATATGAAATAAGAACTAGGCTTGCCTAATATCAGAGGAAAGCTAGGAGAAAAAGGACCCCTCCCTCAAAAGCAAAAAAAAAAATTACCTTTTATGCATAATGATTGAATGATTGAAACTAGGGCAAAAATGGAAGTTAGCTTTGAGTTTAGAGAAAGTTGCTCAGATTCATGTGTCCCATCCCCCCAATTACAACCACTCTGCAGCCCAAAGCTAAGTACATCTTCATTCACTTTGGATAGTCAGTGAAGACCACAGCTGAAAAAATGTGTAGGTAGTAGGCTAGTTTGATGGATTTCCCTGGGAAACTTTCTGGCCAAGGAGCTTAGGCAATTTAAGAAATAAAGTCATTGTGACTGTTGTCTTTCAAGACAAGCCATCTGCCAGGAGTTCTCGGAGTTTTTTGGGAGGCTTTGTTTAAAATTGGAGTAAATTTAACCCACTTTTTTTTTTTTTTTTTTAAGATTTATATATCTGATAGAGAGAGAGATCACAAGTAGGCAGAGAGCCAGGCAGAGAGAGAGGGGGAAGCAGGTGCCCTACTGAGCAGAGACCCTGAGGCTGGGCTGTATCCCAGGACCCTGAGATCATGACCTGTGTCAAAGGCAGAGGTTTAACACACTGAGCCACCCAGGTGCCCCAGGTTGGAGTAGGTTAAATGTGGTATGTCACACTTTGTTACACAGCCTCCAAAGGCAACATATTTTGATGGATTAATAGAAGCTTGAAAAATGGTGGCAATTGACCCTCAATTAATCATAAAATCTGTTTTGCTCCATCATCTGCAAAATAGGAATAGCAGTGGCATCCTATCGTTGATTCTGTCAGCCGAGGCTTTTATAAATGAGAAATTAAAAGGACTTTAGATTGGACCAGGGTCAGGTTTGATCTTTTTGTTTTGTTTTGATTTTTACTAGAAAACCCAAGGCCAGGGAAGGGTGACTGCATGACTTTGGGATAGTCATGTGGTTATTTAATGGTAGAGCCTGAGTTGGATCTCTCGTCTGTTGACTACTCCCAGAGCATTTTTCCATTTTACTCACTCCTGCCTTTATCCCTGTCACTTCCCTAGCTGAACAATGAGCTTTATGGGAAAAAAGCTGTCCATGAAGAAGCTTTGAAAAGCTTCTTGTGATTTTCTTAGGTAAGATTCTTTCAAGGTATATGATGTAATGACTTTTTGTTACCTCTTATAGGGGGCCTTTTCTGAGCAGTCACACCTTTCTTTGTGGTGGTTCTTTAGGGTAGCATATACAAGTGAGAGGGGGTGATGTTAAAACAGATTGTCCCTCGCCTGGGTGGTTCAGTTGGTTAAGCGGCTGCCTTTGGCTCAGGTCATGATCCCAGCGTCCTGGGATCGAGTCCCACGTTGGGCTCCTTGCTTGGCAGGGAGCCTGCTTCTCCCTCTGCCTCTGCCTGCCTCTCTGCCTGCCTGTGCTCGCTCTCGCTCTCTCTAACAAATAAATAAATAAATAAATAAATATTAAAATTAAAAAAACAAAAAACAAAACAGATTGTCCCTGAAAATTACTGCACTGTTCCTGCTGCCCTTCAAAGCTCATAAATCAGGCTGGGGGCATGTAGGTGTTGGGCTCTTAGCCACTTGGCACACTGACTTTAACCATTGATCACATTAAAGATTAAAAAAAAGATTCTGGTTATAAATGGGATACATGTTTATTACACATGAACCAGAAAACAGAGAATTATAATGAAGAACATAGTTTGGCTTATTTGAGTAACATTGCGTAAGAAAAAATATTTTATCCTCACTCTTTCCTTTCTTCTTTTTTTTTTTCTTTTTGAAGATTTTATTTATTTATTTGAAAAAGAGAGAACAGAAGCAAGCAGAGGGGCAGAGGGAGAGGGAGAAGCAGACTCCTCGCTGAGCAGGGAGTCTGATGTGGGGACCCTGTAATTGGGAGATGAGCCAAAGGCAGAAGCTTAACTGACAGAACCATCCAGGCACCTGTTATCTCCACTCTTAAATATAATTTCATTGATAACATTTGCTTGTCACTCCCAATTTTTAGTAATAATTTTAGTGTTTCCCTTTTCTGAAAAGTGTCACGGAAAATTATTTTTGTCAAAGTGATCAATGCACTTAGTAACAAATCCAGTAGTACAGAAGGACTTTTGTTGAAAAACAATGGTTTCTTTAACCTCCTCAAGGCTCACAGAGGGAGCCTTTTAGGTTTTATTTTAACTGTTTCTGTATTTAATTCTTTGATTGTTACTTCCTTAACCCTAGTATGCTTTTACCACCATTTTTTGACTTACCAACTTTTAACTTCTAATTGAAAATGAGAGTATAGCTCCTTGAACTTTTTTTTTTTATCTCCCCCAATTTTGGTATTTATATTATTTTTAGTTTGTCTCTTAGATCACCTTTGTTATTCTTTGTCAACTTTGACAGTATTTCTTAACTCCCCTTTTATAAGTCAAGGAGGTTTGGGGCTGTCCCTACAATTCGCTCTTTGTCCATGACACCTTAACGGTCCAAAGCCCAGAACCCATAACCAGCAAGTTTTGTGTTTTGCTTTTAACTTGACCTTCTTATTCATAAATTATTATTAAAGTTGAAAATTTAGAGACAACATTTATATTATTACATTTCTATAACTATAATTCATTGCTTTTTATATTAAGATTAAAGTTTAGACTTGTTATATTCGGTCTGGTGTCAGAACTCCTGGGTAATCAAAGGAGGATATATCCAGCATCAGAGTTGAATGGGTTCTTTCTTTCCATCAAACTCTTTCTTTGTTTGTTTTAAAGATTTTATTTTTTATTTTAGTTATAGAGAGAGAGCAAGTGTGCAAGTGCGGGGGAGTGGAGCAGAGGGAGGGAGAGAGGATCTCAAGCCAATTCAGCACTGAGTGCGGACCCTGATTCATCTCCATCCCAAGACCCTGAGATCAGGACCTGAGCTGCCTGAGCCATCCAGGAACCCCTGAGATTCTTAACCAGTTGTTTAAATTTGTGTCACCTTTGAGTTTCTTCATAATTGGATCTTGACTCTCTGAAACTTTTTTCAAGTATTTCTAATTGTTTTTTTATTTGTTCATGTATTACTTGCCTCTCAAAATTTTTTAGGCTCTAAATTCCATCAGTTCTATTAAGTCTCATTTCCCTAAGCTTTTATGCCCAGATTCCTTTATCTTTTTGTTCCATTCTGGATTCTGGTTGTTCTCTAGGTGTCCAACAGAGTTGTCATCCTGGCATTTCTCTTTTCTCCTCTCCATGGCTGGAAGTAGCATTTCCTTTTCTCATGTCTTCCTCTTTTTTGGTTTATGCCCTCATTTTGTTGGAGTACATGCTTGAGTAACTTTTTTTTTTTTTTTAAGATTTATTTATTTTAAAAAGAGAAAACAAGTAGGGGCAAGAGGCAGAGGGAGAGGGAGAAGCAGACTCCTCACTGAGCAGGAAGCCCCATATGGGACTCAATTCCAGGACCCTGGGATCATGACCAAGTGAAAGGCAGATGCTTAACTGGCTGAGCCACCCAGGTGCCCATGCTTGAATAACCTAATAAGAATTGTTTGTGGGAGGTAAAATGTTCAGATACTTTTTAATTTCAAAATACTTATTTTAAAAGTTGTTTTAAATTTGTTTTCTTAAAAAAACTGATTCTGTTTTGTTTTGTTTTTTTTTCTGTTTACCTTTGGATGGCAATATAATGTAGTTGATTTCATGAAGGGCCTTTTGTCTTTAAAAAAATATTGCCAGCTGCCTCAGTTTCCTTGTGTGTAAAATACCTATTAATAAGAGTAATACCTATTTCAGGATTTCAGGATATTTTGAAAGACTAGATGAGATACCATATTTGAAGAGTCTAGCTCATACCGACTTTTAGTACAAGTTCATTCTTGCCTCCGGTTGCTTCTCTGTCTGCACACATATGCTCTCTACCTGGCCAAAATCAGATGCAGAAACCCTGGCAATAGAATAAAAGCTGATTGTGACTCTTGGTTACAGTTAAGGCTCTGAATGACAGCCTGGATCTGGAATTGAAAGTCAGCTTTCTAAATGTAAAATAAAGACAATTTTCCTGTTAAAAAACCTGAATAGGAATGTCCACTGTGGGTGCCCTGTAACTTCAGCATCTTGGGCAGAGGATACTGCATCCCTTCTAAAGATGGTGTACTTTTTTTTTTTTTTTTTTTTTTTAATCTGGCTAATAGCTACTGATTGGGCCAATTTTACATGTAGGGTGGGAGGGGGAGGGAGGGATCAAGAAGTGGAGAAAGAAGAGGAGGCAGGGGTAAGTGACATCTGTTGATGACCAGACAAGGCAGGGAGCTGAGTCAGTGCTTTCCAGAGAGACAACCCCAGAACCAGGAGTGGAGCACACTCCTGACATGTGTGTGTGAACCTTTTTTCTTTTTTTCATAATCCTAGGCGCTTTTTTTTTTTTTTTTAACCTTCACAGTGACCCTCTGAATAGGTACACACTATTATCTCATACTGTTCTTGAGGAAACTGAGGCTCTCTGAAGTTGAGTAAGTGGCCCAGGGTCATGTATCAGGTGAGTGGCAGGGATGGGATTAGAATAATGTGATCCTAAAACCTGTACTCCTGCCCCTGCACCATGATGCCTCATGCCAATTACGTGCCCATAATTAGGCCATGTAATTAGGTCTCCTTGGTAACCAGATAACTCTGGAGTGGTGGATGGAGCATTGGAGTTTGCTTCTGAACTCCCTCTGGATGGTCAAATGTGGAGCTCTTGGTGCTGGAGAGATAGAGGTGATAAGAAAAACAAACCAGAAATAGATGGTATATCCACAGTGCCTATTTACATTTTATTCTTTTTTTTTTTAAAGATTTTTTATTTATTTGACAGAGAACACAAGTAGGCAGAGGCAGGCAGAGAGAGAGAGGAAGGGAAGCAGGCTCCCTGCTGAGCAGAGAGCCTGATGCGGGGCTCGATCCCAGGACCCTGAGATTATGACCCGAGCCGAAGGCAGAGGCTTTAACCCACTGAGCCACCCAGGCGCCCCTACATTTTATTCTTATCAAGGTCTTCACCATTAATAAATGTGTATCATTTTATAGGGAGCACAGATGGGACAGGGAAGGCAGGTGACCTCATGGATGTCAGGATCAAGGACACTGAGGAGGGCTTGTGAAGAAGGTTACTTAAATAATGTTAGTAAAGTAGTTTAAAGGGAAAAAAAGAGCTGGCTTGCTTCTCATTGCCTTTATCATTGCAGAATTGATAAGAAATAAATTGCCCTAGAGATTTGAGGCAATATGGAGTTTTGGTTTTTGTTTGTTGACTAGTTAGGACTTACAGGAATTACAGCCTTATATATCATTCTCTCCTTTCTCTTCCTTCTTCAGTTGTGTATCTAACCACAGGAGAGGGTGATAGAAATCAAAGAATCAACCAATCCCAGGGGCGTCTGGGTGGCTCAATCAGTTAAGCATCTGCCTTCCTCTTGGGTCATGATCCCAGTGTCCAGGGATAAGGATTGCATCGGGCTCAGTGGGGAATCTGCTTCTCCCTCTGTGGTTTCCCCTGCTTATGTGCTCTTTCTTCCTCTCAAATGAATAAATAAAATCTTAAAAAAACAAAAACAAACAAACAAAAAAACCAACCAACCAACCAGTCTAGGGGATGGTTTTCTTTTTGAAAGGTGGTTTGAAAGACTGAGCACTGAAGTAATTAGCTTATTTATGAAGGGCAGATTCTGAGAGGGTGGCCCTCTCAGGGGCCTCTCAGGGGGACTGTGCATGTTTAGTGCATTCAAATAATCAGGAGAGCTGTGTTCTCCAAACTGTATTCTTTGGCCCTAGTCCATTCAGATGCTTTGTGAACACGGGGTTTCTGGACCAGGAACTTTGGGATATGTTGCACGCTCTATCCTTCTCTTGGATTTTCACAATATACATTAAGGACTCCAAAGTCACTTCTCAGAAAAACTAGTTTATTTTTCTTTAAGCCAGTTTTTTCACAAGCTCATGTGATTTGAACATTTTTACTCCAAATATCATCGGTTGCCGTCCTCTCAGGAATATTTTATAGATCTTACTTTGGGAAACCTTTTCTGTGCCTTTTGTTATTTTTATAGTTGAGATTTTTATATTTGAGTCAAGTTACAGATGTGATTTTTTTTTCTTTCCAGTGTGCTTTGTGGATACATAGTATATTTTCATTTAACTCTTGATTTAATAGTTAATTGTTAGTGCTTGGAAATAAAAAGTCCTATATATCAGACAACTGGGCTATAACACAAGAAAACCAACAATTACAATACCTTGTGATAGATAATAGTGTAGTCCTGATTTTACTTTTAAAGATGTGTGTGTGTGTATATGTGTGTGTGTGTGTGTGTATCTGCTAGAAGGATAGATACCAAAACGTTTTCAGTGGTCATTTCTGAATTCTGGATGATTTTTCTTGTTTACTTTCTGCCTTTCTATATATCCAGATGTCCTACAATAAACATATGTTTCATTTATTTTTTCTTTAAGATTTTATTTGTTTATTTGACAGAGCGAGAGAGCACAAGCGGGGGAACCAGTAAAGGGAGAGGGAGAAGCAGACTCCCCACCAAGCAGGGAGCCCCACGCAGGGCTCAATCCTAGGACCCCGGGATCATAACCTGAGCTGAAGGCAGGCATTCAACCATATGAGCCACCCAGCACCCCATATATTTCTTTTTAAATTGGAGGGTGGGGTAGTTACAAAAACTGTAGAAGAAAGAAAGCAAAGAAGGATGTAAAGATGAAGTCGTAGGGGGGTCCCTTGGCTGGCTCAGTCAGTGGAGCTTGTGAGTCCTCATCTCAGGGTTGTGAATCTGAGCCCCACATGGGGTGTAAAGATTACTTAAAAATAAAATCTTAGGGGCACCTGGGTGGCTCCGTGGGTTAAAGCCTCTGCCTCCGGCTCAGGTCATGATCCCAGGGTCCTGGGATCGAGCCCCGCATTGGGCTCTCTGCTCGGCGAGGAGCCTGCTTCCCCCCCACCCCGTCTGCCTCCCCCCTCTCTCTCGCCTGCCTCCTCCCCCCCCTCGCCTGCCTCTCTGCCTACTTGTGATCTCTATCTGTCAAATAAATAAATAAACTCTTTAAAAAAAATAAAATAAAATCTTAAAAACAAAAAAAAGATGGAGTTGTAGATTTGGGTAGGTGTGGTAGGATGTGGGGAAATCTCTCAGCCATAGCTCAGTAACCGAAGACTGGAGCTTATGTTACTAAATGGAGGCTCTTTGGGAACTGCTTGTGTTCTTCCTGTTTTGGGTTATTTTCTTTAGGAGTGAACTGACACAGTAATGGCTAAACTCTTAACCCAGAATTCTCCATTCAAGTCACCTCAGGATAAGAAGTAGGATTATGGCAGATCCTTAGGTCACACGAATTTCCTTCAGCATCGTCTTTATTTACATGCCCTCCTTCCTGGACTTCTGATGTTTCATCCAGGTGCAGCAGAGGATAAATAGAAAAGGAAGAAATGATCCTCATTTGCTTGGCCCTAGTTAGACAAAGTGAAATCAGGAAGTCTGTGTAAAGTACTTACTGCTGTGGCTGGCACAGTAAGTACTGCTAATAGTTTGTCTATTACTGGGACTGTTCCTGGTTGAGATGGCAGTGGCGGGGACATGTGTGCGATCTCCTGAGACCTTTCCTTCATGCCACCATAAGGATCGTTAGCTGTTTCAGCATCCACATCGAGAAATCACTGAACTACTCTCGTGTGCTAGCACTGTGCCGTGTGCCGTGTGCTGTGTGCTGTGGAGGGAGAGACTGCAGCAGGTTTCTCCGACCTCAGGCAGCTGATGGTCTAGCTGAGGAGACAAGGAGAACACAGACAAAATCCAAAATCCGGCGAAAAAGCTACCTCCGGACCCTCTGGGGCCGTAGAGCCTAGAGCAGCTGCTCACCGTGTGTTGGAAGCTCTTGGGAGGAGTGTCACAATAAGGCAATAGTTTCTGTTATGGTTACGGGTCTGAATCTTGCAGCTGTGCTGAATGTCTCTTAGTTCTCCCATTGGCTGTCCTCCTGCTGGCCCCAGGAACTTGGCACAGTCTGTTACCTGTGCCTAGAACATTATTTTCCTGCTTCTTGCCTGGCTAACTCCTGCGTTCCTTTCAGGCATCCGCTTCGGTGCCATCCCCTACAGGAAGTTTTCTCTGACTCACAGGCCCCTGCACTAGCATAGATGCTCCTGCTGCTGGTCTCCCGTGGCCCCCCAGCTATCGCACTGCTGCCAGATTTCTGTTGCATTATTTCTCTATTTCACTATACTGTCATCTCCCTGAGGGTAAGATTGATAATTGTCTTGCTGGACATTATGTAAGTTGAGCACAGTGCCTGGCAAATAGGTGGGTGCATGATAAGGAAGGAATCCTCTAAGACTTTCTGGTGGCCCTCTGCATTGCAAGCCCTTGCACTAGAATTCTTCATCGGAACCTGCCATGCTCAGGAATGGGGTTCCATCATGTCTGTGCCTCTTGGACCACAAGCTTAGAACCATAGTTCCAGGGGCGCCTGGGTGGCTCAGTGGGTTAAGCCTCTGCCTTCGGCTCAGGTCATGATCCCAGGGTCCTGAGATTGAGGCCCACATTGGGCTTCTTGCTCTGTGGGAGTTTGCTTCTCCCTCTCTGCCTGCCTGCTTCACTCCCTGCTTTTGCACGCTCTCTCTCTAAATAAATAAATAAATAAGTAAGTAAACTTTAAAGAAAAAAAAAAGAATCACAGCTCCACATACTATGATGCAGTGGAGAAGATGGATAGGGGGAAGTGGTTGTTCAGAGAAAGAAGTCTCTATAGAGCTGGTTGATATACACGGAGTCTTGAAAAATGGGAGGAATGTGGGTAGGTGAGCAAGGAGGCTTTCTAGGAAGGAGGGGACAGGAAGACAAGTTCAGAGGCAGAAGTGCTCAAGGTGTGTTTTTGAGGCCACGAAAAGTCTGGCCTAACTTGGGTTGAAAGTTAAGTGATGGTTGGTGGATGACTGTGCATCCCACTGAGGCTCCAGAACCTCTGCTAGAATGGGCACAGTGACCTTTTGCTAGGCAATTTTCTCCCTTCATTTTGAGATACACCAGTCCTGGCTTTATCTGAATGTGGCACAAGACCCCACCATTGTCTCCTATGTTGAGGTCTTCCTAGTTGTTCAAGGAACTAAGGATACTGATTTTTAAAGAGTTTGAAATGATAGAACCTTTCATAACAATTCTCACCCATCTGTCCCTCCATAGATCTCTCTGTCTCTCATAGATTCAATTTAGCATGTGCTATTCCACAATAGTGGGTGGTCTTTGCTTTCCAAGTTAGTAGGATATTAGGCTACCCCACTGAGTCTGCCATTTCTGCTTATAAACGAATAGCTTGCGGGTCCGGCTGTTCCCAGAATCATCTCTTGTGGTTTTGGATGGTTTCTCAGTTTCTCTGAGACGGATCAGCTGGCAGAGGCAAAATGGAGAGTCCAGAAACAAAGTTATTCCACCGAAGCCCCCCTGGGCTGTGCCCCTGAGGATGCCTGGCTGAGCAGCTTGGGGCCTCCCTCTCAAGCACATCCTTCCTGAACTCTTAATGAAGCCTCTTGAGAGCCTTTTCACACGAACTCACAGTGCAATTATGGGTTAATGTTTTCAGATAACTTACTTATTTTATTTATGTATTTGAGAGAGGGGGAGGGTCAGAGGGAGAAGCAGACTCCCCGCCGAGTGGGGAGCCTGATGCGGGACTTGATCCTGGGATTCCAGGGTCATGACCTGGAGCCCAAGGCAGTCACTTAACCAACTGAGCCAAGAAAATAGTTTTTTTTTAAAGATTTCATTCATTTATTTGAGATAGAGATAGTGAGAGAGCGAGCGAGCAAGCACAAGTGAGGGACACAGGGAGAGGGAGAAGCTGACTCCCTGCTGAGCAAGGAGCCTGAGGAGCTTGATCCCAGGACGCTGGGATCACGACCCAAGCTGAAGGCAGACACCCAACCAACTGAGCTGTCCAGGCGTCCCCCCAAAATAATTTCTGAATAGGTAGTATGTACACATAAATGATAAAAAATTCAAGTAATACCGAAGCATATACTGTGAGAGTTTCACCCTACCCTAATCCTCTGGTCCCCTTCCTTTAGCACCAGTTTCTTTCATCTTTCCAAAGAACTCTATGTGAGTAAAAGCGTGTGTGTGTGTGTGTGTGTGTGTGTGTGTGTGTACCCACTTAGACTGTTTTCAGTATAGTGCAAATGGTAGTGTACTATACTGTAGTGTATAAATGATAGTGTACAGTACTATACACACTCATCTGCACCTTTTTTCACTTGTTATATCTTAGTGTTTATTCTTTCATACATGCATATCTGTTTTATTTCTTTAAGGACTACTAGTATTTCTATGGTAGGGATGTAGCATAAATTCTTTTAACTGATCCCTTGTTGATGGAGCATTTAGATTATTTCTGATTTTCTTTTTTTTTTTTTTTCAAGATTTTATTTATTTAACAGAGTGTGTGAGGACAAGCAGGGGGATTTGGGAGAGGGAGAAGCAGTCTGTGGATGCGGGATGTGGGGCTCGATCCCAGGATCCTGGGATCATGACCTGAGCTAAAGGCAGATGCTTAACTGAGCAAGCCAC
Source organism: Taxidea taxus jeffersonii (assembly GCA_003697995.1). Classification (NCBI taxonomy): domain Eukaryota; kingdom Metazoa; phylum Chordata; class Mammalia; order Carnivora; family Mustelidae; genus Taxidea; species Taxidea taxus. The sequence continues at coordinate 80,312 of ML101473.1, read as the reverse complement.
TCAGGCACCCCTCTCTCTCTTTCTCTTTTTTTTTTAAGATTTTTAAAAAATTTATTTATCAGACAGAGATCACAAGTAGGCAGAGAGGCAGGCAGAGAGAGAGAGGGAAGCAGGTTCCCTGCTGAGCAGAGAGCCCGATGTGGGGCTCGATCCCAGGACCCTGGGATCATGACCCAAGCCGAAGGCAGAGGCTTTAACCTATACTGAGCCACCCAGGCGCCCCAACCCCTCTCTTTTTAATTATAAAAATAATATATGCCCAAATGCCACTGGAGGAATGGAGATGGAAAAATAAGTTCTTCTGATCTTCCCTGGATCCCTAGTTTTAGAGAACCACTGTTTACACTTTATCCAGAGATGCGCTACAGGAAGAGCAGCAGTATGCGCCCTATCTAATTAATTACCTATCTAGCTTGTCTGTTACCTGATTTATCTATCATCTCCTATCCCAACTGTTAATCATTATATCCACCCTTCTCAAATGAGGGGGATGCACAGTCTGGCAAGTGCACGCTGGCCAGTTACATGGGTGCCCTGCTGTTCAGAATGAATGGCATCCCATTGTGAAGTGCTTGACCCAGTCTCTCAGTGCGACTCAAAGTGTGGTCTCTGAACAGAGAGGAGTGTGCAGATAATGTAGCTCACCCATGATGGACTAGATACAGAGGTCAAGAATGTTTAGAGACTTGTCTATAGAATGATACTGCTGGGACATCTAAGGATGGGATCAGTGGGATCGTCTCATGGAACACGGTAATGTGGGTGTTGGAGATATGTGTGATGAGTCATGTATGGCCCGGGCTATGTACAAGGCACCTACAACGGGACCACATACTGGTCTTGACAGATTGAAATTAGAAAACCACTGATCTCTTTCCACAGAGAGTTTAAGACACTGATAGGTTTCTTTTAACTCTTCTCTTCTTTTCATTCCCTTTCTTTCCCTTCCTTTCTTTTCATCCCATCCATCCATCCATCCATCCATTTACCTACACATCATTTTATTTTTCCACCCATCCTTACAACTGCCTTTTATGTATCAACCAACCAATTTATTCTACCTCTTGTTAACTTAACCAAAATGATCAATCTAAGCGATTGAATATTGAATCTTTTCTTTTTTTTAAGATTTTATTTATTCATTTGACAGAGAGCAAGCAAGCACAGGCAGACAGAGTGGCAGGCAGAGGCAGAGGGAGAAGCAGGCTCCCTGCTGAGCAAGGAGCCCGATGTGGGACTCGATCCCAGGACGCTGGGATCATGACCTGAGCCGAAGGCAGCCGCTTAACCAACTGAGCCACCCAGGCGTCCCTGAATATTGAATCTTAATATGAAAACAAGTTCTATGGCACAAAGGATGATTATCATCCATTTTCTCATACATAATGGGTCTTTGTGGCCCTTATGCTCATTGTTTTAAAAATATGCTTTGGCGTACTTCAGTTTGGAACACTGTAGATAATCTCAAATCCTCTTCTTTCTTGTGATTAATCTACCTATAAGCACTGTTAGCTACAGATTCAGTGCAAAGCATTGGGACTGGACAAAGATAACACATGCTGGATTATTTAGTAAAAATGTATATTCCTTTGGGGTGGCTTTTCTGCAAACATTGTGATACTGAGTATTTGTCTTTCTCTCAATTTGTCCATGAAAAACAGTTCATGGCCTAGGGTTCAGAGATTGAGGTTGCCATCGATAACCTATCAAAAAGTAGAAAAATGCAAGCAAATGATAAATGTAATTAAAGTGAACAGACATAACTCTTACTGACTTGATTTTACTTCTAGATTTATTTTTTAAAACTGGCTTCTTTAAAAGAAAAAAAAATCTATTAGAGAGAGAGAGTAGGAGCAGGGGGAGGAGGAGCAGAGGGACAAGCAGACTCCCCACTGACACAGAATTGGCTGCTCAACTGACTGAGCCCCTGAATGCTGGCTTTTTTTTTTTTTTTTAAGATTTTATATATTTATTTGGCACAGAGAGGGAACACAAGCAAGGGGAGTGGGAGAGAGAGAAAGCAGGCTTCCTGCCGGGCAGGGAGCCTGATGTGGGGCTCTATCCCAGGACCCCGGGATCATGACCTGAGCCAAAGGCAGACAGTTAATGACTGAGCCACCCGGGCGCCCCGTGTTGGCTTCTTAAAAAATAAAAAATTAGGCAGAACTGAAGGATATAAAGTAAAAGTAAAAGTACTCCACCCACTAGTACTAGTCCTCACATGGAACCACTATTCACAGTTGCTTGTGTATCTTACAGGGATTTTATTATGCATTAAATGACTTCATTTATAATGGCATCAGTTGGTGGTTTTGGTATTGTGGGAAGCAGAGCGTAGGTGGTCTTTGTTCCTTGCTGACCCTCACACAACCTAAGGACTAAGTATAGATCTGGATGAAATTACAGAGAACTGGATGTGATGCCTGATGGAGAGGTTTCAGGCTGAAAAGCTCTGTTGTTGTAACTGTCACTCAGAGACTGGGATTTAGCTTTGTGGTTCAGGAAGTTGATGTCCTTGGTGCTCCAAACTGATCAGGTTTTGTTTTTTTTTTTTTAAAGATTTTATTTATTTATTTGACAGACAGAGATCACAAGCAGGCAGAGAGGCAGGCAGAGAGAGAGGAGGAAGCAGGCTTCTGGCTGAGCAGAGAGCCCAATGCGGGGCTCGATCCCAGGACCTGGGATCACGACCTGAGCTGAAGGCAGGGGCTTTAACCCATTGAGCCACCCAGGCGCCCCCAAACTGATCAGGTTTTTAAAGTCTTTCTGCTGCAGGCCATACTGGAATGAGATGGGGGTATAGGTATTCTAGCTGCAAGATCAGTGACTTGAATAATCTCCCACTCTGGGATGAAGGTACTCATAAGAGTGATTAATTGCTGGGAAATTGCTTTGGTGGTTTTAGCAAAGGGAAGAAATGAAACCATCTAAGGGATATTATGGAAGTAATTTGACAGGTTTTGGTGATGGGGAGTGAAGAAAAGAGGTGAGAAGGAAGATTGGCAAGATGCTGGCTGTCCATGGCACCAGTAGAGTTGTCTCTAATTGTGACAAGAAGGAAGTAATTTAGAAGAAGTTGAGAAAATTTCTAACATGTTGACTACGTATTTTATATAGGCTAGAAGATGTGTTTTTAAGGTTTACTAAGTTTTGTCCGTTAACTGGTCACTCAGTGAACAACCAGTATTTGTAAGCAGTCATTAATAAATTGTTACATGAGAGTAACTTAAATACAGACTTACTAGAAGATTACACTTTCTGCAGTGTTGCTGGAATCAAGGTTCTGTTTATTCCCCACAAGACTTGCATTGAAAAATAAGAAACTATATTTTGTTTGTATATATTTAATATTTTGGAGAATTCTAGGAACCACTAAACTAGATTTACTCAAGACATTAAATATCATATACTTCATAGTTCGAGACTGTTCAGTCAAATAGTACAGAGTACTATTCTATCTAGATGTGTGTTTTTTTAGAGTCACATGGAGGGACGCCTGGGTGGCTCAGTCGGTTAACGATCTGCCTTCAGCTCGGGTCCTGATCTCAGGGTCCTGGGATTGGGCCCCACATTAGGCTCCTTGCTCAGTGGGGAGCCTGCTTCTTCCTCTTCCTGCTGCTCCCCCTGCTTGTGCGCGCGCTCTCTCTCTCTCTGACAAATAAATAAATAAATAAAATCTTAAAAAAAAAAGAAGTAAAACACATGGAATGGTTTTTTTAATACTAAAAAATGGAGGGAGATTTGTTTAAACAAGTATTTCTAAAAGAAATATGTACATAATCTGGAAATTATTTGTGGTAAGGAAATACTGTTTACTCCAGTTGCATTTCTCAGACAACAAAGTGGTGAATCTGTGCTACCTCCTACTTCGTCAGTGAAGTTGCTATTTACCCCTTACATTTTTGTATTGTAATAGATTTAAGAAGTCTAATGTTCTTTATTGCAAGACATCCTTTTGTTAACAGATTTGTTTCTGTTAATGTTTTACCTAAATCTGCGTGCCTCCAGGATAGGTTTGCCTCTTACCTTATTTGACATTGTAGAAATGTAATTAATAAACAGTGCTTACTACACAGCTTAGAATAGGCTTTCTCATTTATATTCTAGATTTGATCAGTTAGCAAAACTTAATATACCAGTTTTTCTACGTATGATGAAATATTTCTACGTATGATGAGAGTTTACAGTTTAAATTTTAGAACTTGTTTTGGATGTGATTATATGTACGAAAATTGTGTAACACTGTGCTCATGCTAAGAACTGACATAACAGAATTACTGAAATAAATGTGCTGTGAGGAATGGAAAATATGGGGCAGATGTCTTGGTCATGATAAATTGTGAGTTCTTGAAACTCTTTCCAAAAAACAAATTATTTCTTTTAACCTGCAGTCAAATTCCTTTACAAATAACAGTTTTTGTATGCAAGCACCATTTCATTTTATTTTATGTAGTATGGCTAATACTGTAGTTGAAACAAGGGTATGCAGTGATAATTTTCTTCATATGTAAATTAAGTTAAAAGCAGTTAAAATAAGGAGTATTTTGTTAGAGTATATACATACCTCACTGCCAGTGAAATTGCTTTCATATGGTATATCCTTACCAGAAAAATCTGTAAATAAGAAAAAGACTTAAAAAAAAAAAAAAGAAAATGTCCAGTACCTTGAGTTGAGGTGAATTTAAGATATCCAAGGGAGATATTCTAATTATATTATATGTTAATATTTATAACTTTTATATATAGATATAAATAATAAGATTTATTATTATTACTATTATATACATAATTATCCTAATCCAGGTGCAGATGAGATCCCAGAGAGAGAGGTTACAGATGGAGTGAGAAGAAAAGTCCGGACTCTGTAAAGGAGAGACAGCCAGAGAGGTTGGAGGAAATGCAGAAAATAGTACAAGAAATCCAGAGAAGAAATTGTCTGCAAGAAAGAGAAATGGTTAATTCTGGGTCATGATTCTTAGAGCTCTAGGAAGATGAGAACTGACAAATTTTCAGTGAATAGGTTTTTCCACTGAGGCCACTTTCTTTCCCCAGGGTAGGGCAAAGGCTAGGGCCTGGGGTACTAACTCTACAATCTAGTGTTTGAAGAGGGAAAAAATGAAGAACATAAGCATCTCAGTTAGATAAGGGGGCATCCCCCAAATTCCCTTATATTCTATCACATCCCTACTAAGGAGCATGATTCTCTCTGTACAGATCCAGTGCATAGGGAAGTACCACACATTTGCTTATTCAAACATCCTGTTAAAACAGGGTTCGAAATCAGTGTTTTATATAACTGATGGAGATAAGTTAAAAGACCTGGGTGAAAAATATTCCTCTAATTGATATGATAATCCCTTGCCATGAGGAAAATTACAGTCTCCCATTCTGACTGTTGGTAGAACCTTTGGCACAGTTTGTAGCACACAGGACTGTTACTGCTGGGACGTGTCATATACTTAATGGTGGCCATAAAAATAACAGATTATGTTTGGTGAATATCAGGTGCGTTAAAAATTTATGGTTCACAAGATTATGTAACTGTTGTCTCAGGTAAACCTTTATCTTTCCTATCTTTGTTTCTCCATTTGCTGGAATGGATTCTGATAACCTGGCAAAGGGGATTCCGAAATTAATGGAGGTAAATGCTGAGGCTGGTTTACCCTTTCACAATAGAAGGTAAATAAAACATGTTTGATTGTATCCAACTGGTCTGAAGTGGAGTTCGGGTTTGGATACATTTTGTAACCAAAAGTTTATTCTGCTGCTTCTGCTGATTTGGGAGTACCTGGTAGCCTTGTTACTGGTTTGGGATTTGTATAAACATGTAACGTTAGTAGTTGGGATTAGGAATCATAAAAGAAGCAATAAACTTCAGGGCTGTTTATAAAAGTACTTATGTTTTCTGAAGACATATTCTCCAGTGCAACTGTTTCCACTTTTACGGGTCTTTGTTTTATGTGCTGTATGAAATACTAGCCTGTGCATATAGAACTTCTGGCAAATGTGAATTCCTCCAAAGGAGTTATACCATCCAACGTTTATTTGTCTTTCTGTGCATTTTAACATAAAATCCAACCATAAATATGTGTTGAAGAAAAACTTGAAGTAAGGAAAGGCAGGAAGAAAGAAAGGATGAGCTACTTAAAGGCAGAGCTCTCCCTGAGTGTGTTTTACAAATATAGTTGCTTCTCTACTTAGGCTTTCAAAAAAATTTTAGTTATCTGTGGTCTGAAAAAATTAAATTCGAGTTTATTGATGTCGTATTTCTGCAAGTGTTAGGATAGGAAGGGCTATGCTTTGGGCTTTGGAAAGCAGAGCTCTTAGCAAAAGTCAGAGGGCTGTAACCCATACAGTGGACAGTGGCTCCATTGTTCTCTGTATTTGTCTGTTGCTCACTTGTTAATAACTATTGAGTAGTCAGTGATTATTAACAGACATCTAACAGTGGGAGCAGATTAGATTGCAGGGTCAGTAATTACAGACAGTTTGGAGTGTCAACATGAAAGAAACGCTTTTATTTTTAAAAATTTTTAAAAGGTTATTTATTTATTTATTTGACAGACAAAGATCACAAGTAGGCAGAGAGGCAGGCAGAGAGAGAGGAAGAAGCAGACTCCCCGCCGCGCAGAGAGCCCGATGCGGGACTCGATCCCAGGATCCTGGGATCATGACCTGAGCTGAAAGCAGAGGCTTTAACCCACTGAGCCACCCAGGCGCCCGAAAGAAATACTTTTAAAGGTTAGATGCAGAATTGTTCAAACTTTTGCCTGAAACTTTGTCCGGTGAGCGGTGTAGGGGATGGACCAGCACAGCCTTTTTGAATTACTAGCCATGGTAACGTGAGTCAGGTTTTGCCACACTGCTTTTCATTTAACCTAATAGTTGGCCAGTCCTAGTAATGAGTTGAAAATCATTACAGGATGCAGATTTCCTAGTTGCCCATGCATTGGAATGTCCAGCTCACCCCGTGTGTGGATCAGATGGCCCATGGTGTGGCTGGTTAAAGTCACTGTCCGTACTCCCCTTAAAGCAAAGCAGTAGAAACAAGTTACATTTCCAGAGTTCCCTGGAGGTCCTTCTGAGTGAGCCCTGGTATAAACAACATCCTGGTTGACTGGTATGTATCTATTTGGAGTCTAGTTTCCAGAGCTGTTGAAAAAGAGTATTATAAACTTCCAAGTGAGCACGAAGGTATAAACTGATGCTGTGGGGTTGCTTCAGCTGAAGTGCAAGATCATACTTACTGACACTTACTACAGATGGGTTTTTAAAACAATGTCTGTTTTGTACAGTGAGAGTAAAGTCGGCCAAGTGTAGAACAAAAAGGTTACATTGTGGAACAAGATAAAAGGACATTGCATAATAAATAATATCTCATACCATTAAAATACAAAGTTTCCTTCCTAAAATGAAGTATGAGCTTCTACATGAATGTTTTAAAAGTCTGATTTCTCTTTGACTTGCCTAGTGACTTAATACTTAGAGATTATGGGTCTGAATGTGTCCAGATCTAGACATTTATTGCAGTAAATAATACACATGTACAGCATACAAAATACACATAAAACTCGGATGGCATTGTGTTATAGTGATATTGTAGAAATTGTTTTTTTTAATCATAAATAGGTCAAAAGTAGCTCATTGGAGGTAAGCAAACTGTTTTCATCTGTCAGTTTCTAAGACTAGAATAACATATCTGATCCAAACTGTATTGGTTCTAACCTTGATTGGTAGACAGAATCATTGGTTTATGAAAATCGAAGAAACATAAGCAGAGGGGTAAGCTGCAGAAACACTGAATAAATCCTTTAAGATGGGGATGTGTGGATCTGATAAGTAGTTCAGATTGTTTGCTCTTGCTCTGAATGGATTTTGAATATGAGGAGAGATTGCATAGAATAATTTTTTTTTTTTTTTTAAGAAACTTCTGGGGGCGCCTGGGTGGCTCAGTGGGTTAAGCCTCTGCCTTTGGCTGGGGTCATGATCTCAGGGTCCTGGGATCAAAGCCCCGCATAGGGCTCTCTGCTCAGCAGGGAGCCTGCTACCCTCTCTCTCTGCCTGCCTCTCCGCCTACTTGTGATCTCTCTGTCAAAATAAATAAATAAAATCTTAAAAAAAAAAAAAGCCTCTGCCTTCAGCCCAGGTCACCATCCCAGGGGATCAGCAGGGAACCTGCTTCCCCCTTTCTCTCTGCCTGCTTGTAATCTCTGTCTGCCATATAAATAAATAAAATCTTAAAAAAAAAAAAAAAAGAAACTTCTGATCCTGTTAGGCACTTATCTCAATATAAGGAGGACCAAAAATGTTGCTTAAAGGGGTTTTGTAAGAAAATAGGCACAGTTTGAACAAATTGGGCTACCTGAATAAGGGAGATCTAAGGAGTCATATTAAGTGCCTCTCTACAGGTATAAGATTTCAAAGGTGAACTTTTTGGGAGGTGGTTTGTTTAGAGAAGGGAAAGATAATGGGATAGGTTGAACAAGTGTCCAGAAAGATAAGGGTTTATAAGACACCTTGAGATGTTTGTAGATGTTCTTTCCTATGGAACATGGCCAGATGCACTGAGGGAGTAGTCGGTGATTTTAGTCCTCTTTAGTTTCTCTTTAGGAAGAGGTGATTTTAGTCTATTCAAAATAACAATGAAGAACTATTTATTCATTTGAAAGGTGTTTTGAAGAGGGGCCCTTGGAGACCACCAACATGTCTTATTTGGATGGGCTGACTTGAAAGCAGAGAGAGTGTAACCTGGTGTCTTTAAATGGCATGTGTGGTGACCCAAAGATAAACTAGCTGAGTTCATTTAGACTTGCTGGATGTGCAGAGATAGCCAGACCTCTATTTGAGGTAGTGCTCCAGTGTTTCTGCTCTCAAGCCTGATGGTGGAGTGGCTGGCTTTGATTTGCTTCCTGCCCGAAGCTTGCTCTGGGTGAATTTAAAAACCTGTTTGTTTCACCCATCATCCGGCTGGGCCCTACCCATAATTCCTGCACTTTGATTATGGGGGTTATTACAGGACAAGAGCTTCTTTGTAAAAGAGCATGTTTAATACTCTGGGGTCTAGCGTGACTAGCGGATATAAATTGTATGGAAGCAATTAAACTCGAAGGAAATGTCATGTGGGCTGAATTTAAACATACAGGCTTGTGGCATTTTTTTTTCCCTTAACTTACACAGAAAAGGGTGGAGAGAGAAAAATAAAGGAAGAGAAAAGAGAAATGAGCCAAGAGAGTGAGGGGAATGCACACAGAGACAAGAGAAACTACTCATTTTTAACATTTGGTTAAAAATCCAAAGTCCAGAGTCAGTATTATGCTAATACCATTGCCCTTCATATGAACTCCTTAAAAATACAAATGTCAAGGACTTATATTGCACTCCACTTGGGACTTGTATCCCTTTCCAGGCAGTCACCTTCGTGTCAGGGCATACGTGGATATAACTGAGCAGTAGTTTTTTGGAATATGTTAATAAACAGCCTGAAGATGGCCTGTTATGATCATGAAGGTTCTTATCTCTCCAGTTTTCTATTTCGTGCTCATGGTCTCTGCATAGTTCATACAGACTGGCTTATTTTTGGACTTGGTAATGAAGGGTAATGTGTCATTTCTCTCACTGGCCTAGAATGTCTTCCTCTCTCACTTGGTCTGTTAACATTTAGCAACCCCATCTCTCTAACACCTTACTGGACCAACCAGCTGGAAAGGATCCCCTGCTACTCCAGATCCCCAGACTAATTTGATCTGGCTGGGTAATTTGGCACTTGCTCTTTTCTTTTGTCCATTAAAATGTCATGTAAGGCTTATCATTGAGTGAATGGATTTATTTCATTTCCTAACAAGTCAGCTTTTAGAATATGGACCTGGTATTGTATTGTCCTCCATGCCTAGCACATATTGGTACCAGGAGATACTTGTTGAGATCAGTATTGATGTGGAGCATGCTGTTAAAATAATCAGAATGTTACTGGGTGGTCAGAGGCAGACAGAAATGGATGCTTGTAGATTAGACGTAATAGTACAAATTTGATATAAATCTGAGTGTTGGAAGGAATAGACAGCCCTTGATGTTTTGCCCCAGCAGAAAGTGCTCATGCTTTATTTTCATTCTTTAATCTGTGAACTCTTAAGGATGAAAAGCAAATCTCACCTTGCCTGTACTCTCCTGTACCTGGGGCAATTCTGGCACACATATGAGTTCAGATAATATTTGCTGAAAGAAATGAAATGATTTTTTAATATTCCATTATTATTATTATTTTTAAAGATTTTATTTATTTATTTGTTAGAGAGAGAGCGAGCACAGGCAGAGAGGCAGGCAGAGGCAGAGGGAGAAGCAGGCTCCCTGCTGAGCAAGGAGCCCGATGCGGGACTCGATCCCAGGACGCTGGGACCTGAGCCGAAGGCAGCTGCTTAACCAACTGAGCCACCCAGGCGTCCCTTAATTCTCCATTATTAAAGTCATCTGGTACTTCTTTCCTATTCAGTAAGCCAGTTATTGAGAACATACTGTGTGGCAGGTGCTGGTACTGTGCCCAGCATAGTGGGTACACATACAGTATATTACACTTTGGAATATATTTTGTTCTTTGTATTTAATTATCAGTCTTACTATAAATTCTAAGAAATCACTTCCTCAAACTGAACAGTGATGATCCAAGAGAGCAAAAGTTGCTGAGAATAATTCAGTATATTTATCTATTCCTAGATTATGTCCACATTCCACTCAATGCTGGAAGTATGCCCCTTAAATAATCGTAAGATTGTAACCTTCCCAAACAGAGCTGGAGAGGTAGTAGACTGTTTGGGTTTCAAAGGACTTTTCAGGATGCAAAGTAAATAGGGGAATTTGAGATACCAATAAAACTGTAATTAAGCAGCTTAACTGTGTCAATAGTGAATACAGACATGTCAGAGGAACTAGTTTGTTGCAATTATTTAAACACAGCCTCAAGTTCATTACTAGTGCTATCACCATCATCCGCAAACATACTTGAAAGGAAGACCAGCCAGATAAACCCAGGAGAAATGATTCTTCTGGGAACATCACATTGTAAATCATAAATCCGTTATTAATATATTTTAAGATTTGGCTTGGGGTCTTTTATTCTTTACATGCTTCCTAAGGTCACATAGAACTTAATATTACCATCTTTTCAGCTCTCTGAAGAGTGGAAAATGAGCCCCCTCCTGACCAGAATAAAGGGAAGAAGAATTTAAAATTATAGACCAGATTAACTTTATTTATAGATGAGCCTATGTTTACATGCAACAGTGTCTATTGCTTTTCTTCTCTTTTTCTATTTTTTTCTTTTAAAAAATTACCCCCCCCAAAAAAATAAAAAAAATAAAAAATTACCCAAGTTATAAACACATTCTTGTTTTGAGAAATTCAGCCGAAGTGACAGTCTCTCTTATTCTCTACTCTCAATCCTGCCTGTCCCCCCCGTCTCAGTTCATAGTCTGTCCTTCAGACATACATACCTATGCATATACAAACCTGCTTCAGATATTTTTTACATGTTACCTTCACATTCTTTTTTTGTTGTTGTTCCTACTTAAAAGTATGATTTGCCACTGCTAAAGATCTATCTAAATATTTTTTATCGCTTCGTATGTCTATACTACAGGTTATTTACCCATTCTGATATTGGGACTGTAATGTTATTGAAACCTCATCAGAAAGACCTAGTATACAACTTCATTTGAAATTTTTTATCATTTGTAAAGGGAGACTTCTAAAGTAATTATCCAAGGATATGAGACTCAAGCCCAGTTACTAAAAATAGAGTGCATTTGTATGTTAGTTTAAATGTCTTTCTGGTGTGGGCACTAGATCATCCCCAGCCTGTGAATATGGGCGAGCAGGGTCCTGTTTTGGAGGCACCTCATGATGGTCACGACCCCCTGCAGCTGAGGGTAGAGTGGATCCCTGTTCTGATTCCGATGGTCCAGGGCTCTTTAGTTAGGACTACCCAGTGTGTTTCTTCCTCCTGTGCAGAAAAGGCGTGGGTCTCTCCCTCTCTGTTGTCTTCACGCTCTGCCCAGAGCTTCCTGGCCAGCAGTGTCAATTCAGCTTTGGCCGGAGAGTCTTTGATTTATTAAATCATGAGGAGATACCAGGGCCAGGCCCCGGATGGGGAGCCACCAGGAAGCAGGGCAAAAGCAGAGAAAAGCCTCAGTGGTTCCCGGGTCTGAGGCAGTTTTGGAAAGGGCAGCCTTGGGTGAAGGGTGAATGTCCGCTGAGCCTTACCGGGGCAGGAGCATTGCAGACTTGGCTTGGGAAACACCAGCTTGTCTGGTCCGAGGTCCTTCACTTGCTGCTCCCGCTGCCCACCAACCATGTTTGTTCAACCAATTAGAATGCGTGGATTTTGGCAGAGAATCATCATTGTTCCATTGGCTGGCCTCTTTCTCCCTGGAGGCCCACCCTCTGGGGCAAGGGGCATGTTTTGTTCTTCCTAGAACTTAGAACCTAGGGATGAATAAATGTGGGAAAGGTGAGGGAAAAAGGATGCTTGGTGGGAGATAATGAGGTTTCTCCATATTGCTGTTGCCATCTTCAGAAGCTGGGCTGTAGAATGCTTATTGTGCATTTGCATGTATTTGCATAGCACTTACTGAGTCCCAGGCATTGTTCTAAGACCTGTCTACATTTAATTCTCCCAACAACTGTTTGACAGAGGCACTATTTTTACATTTTATTTCTTTGAGAGAGAGACACACATGTGTGTGCACGTACCCACAAGTGGGAGGGGCAGAGGCAGAGGGAGATGCAGATTCCCGGCTGAGCAGAGAGCCTGATTTGGGGCTCCATCCCAGGACCCCGCCGTCATGACCTGAGCCGAAGGCAGACGCTTAACTGCCTGAGCCACCCAGGTGCCTCAGAAACACTATTTTTATTACCACTTTACGCAGGAAACTGAGGTGCAGAGCATTTAAGTAACCTGACCAGGCACAGCTAGTAAGGATTGAAGCCCAAGCAGCTTGGGCGCGGAGTCCATGCCCTGGCTGTCTGTCCATCTTTCTCTTCCACAAGTCTAGACATGGTTGGGTTTTGTCATTTATCCCCTGCTTGTCTCCCTTCCTTCCTCTCCATCCCTATCGCCCCTACCCTGGTGTGTGTCTTTTTTTTTTCAAGATTTTATTTATTTATTTGACAGACAGAGATCACAAGCAGGCAGAGAAGCAGGCAGAGAGAGAGGAAGGGAAGCAGGCTTCCCGCTGAGCAGAGAGCCCTGTGGGGCTCGATCCTAGGACCCTGGGATCATGACCTGAGCCGAAGGCAGAGGCTTTAACCCACTGAGCCACCCAGGCGCCCCCCTGGTGTGTGTCTTGATATCTCATTTGCAGATTACAGATCTGGCCCTCTGACCCCAGTCCCTTGCACACTGCAGCCAGGCTTGTCTTCTGTAAAGACAGCTCTCATCCTGTCACTTCAGAATGCTCCTTCCCTGGCATCCTGTCCTGGTGGGCCTGATCTCCTGCCAGTGTCCCCATTCTCCTCCTGTTGAGGCTGTAATGTTACTCAAACCTCATCTAAAGGCCTGGTATAAACTGGCTGGCTTCCTTGACAGCTCCTGTCTCACTTCCTGGGAGTGTCCTCATCTCTTTTCTCCAGCCCTCCATCCAGTGCACTCCGTTCCGAAGGCCCATCTCAGGACTCAGCTCCTGTGGTCTTGACCCCTTCTGAACCCAGTGCTACTGATAGGCTGTTGGCTATCGCTTCATTGTTCCAGGCTTGAAAAGGCTCCACTATATTGAAGCTTCCAACCTCCCTGGCTTGGCACCGAACCGAGAACCTGGGGGCACGGAATAGTGGTACTGGGAGGCAGAGCACACTGGGGCACTGATTTCAGCCCTAATATTGGGCTCTCTGCTAGGTTTTCTTACTTTTAAAAGAGGAACTGGAAGGAGATAATAGCTAAGGGCTCTTTTGATTGCTTAACATGACACTTAAACACCTTTATTGAGATATAAGTTCTATACCATACATTTCATCCATTTAAATATTCCAGTCGGTGGTTTTTAGTGTATCTGTAGGTATGTGCAGTCATAACCCACAGTCAGTTTTAGAACAGTTTCATCACCACAGAGAGAATCTCTGACTAGCTAGATAACTATTAGCTATCCTCCCACACCCCCCGAACACAGGCACACACGTGCGCGCCTTTATCCTCCCCAGCCTGAAGAGCCACTGATCAACTTTATGTCTCTAGAGGTTCACCTCCTTGCTCTTTCATATAAATGGAATCCTGTATCATGTGGTCTTTTGTGACCAGTTCCTTTCACTTGGCAAAGTGTTTTCAAGGTTTGTTTATCCATGTTGTAGCACCTCCCTGTACTCTGTTCCTTTTTGGAGGCTGGCTGTGCTTCACTGTACGCCTGTACCACGTTTTATTTATCTGGTCCTCAGTTGATGAGCGTTTGGGTTGTTACCCCCTTTTGGCTAAGTACACTTACTTTGCAGGGGAACATGGTCTCCCCGGCGGCGGTTTCTGTAGTTGCCGAGTGCAGTTTTCCTCCATTGCTTCGAAAGCAGAAATCTGGGTCTGCTGGCTGTGTCTGCCCCGCATGACAGACAGGTGGGCAGATCCTCAGTCACCGTCAGTGGCAGGAAGCCGTCCCGGGGAGTCCTTGTGAGCTTGTTTTTTTCTTCATCCTCGTGAGCTTTGTAGTCAGACATTCTGGCTTGAATCACGGCCTGGCCACTTAATGAGCTTGCATAATTTCAGCAAGCTCCAGTTTCCTTGTTTGTAAAATGGAAACTACCCTGCCTGCTTCCTCAGAGTCAGGGTCACACTAGAAAGGGTATGGAGCCTGAGGCAGCTCGGCCAGTGCAGAAGGCCATCATTAGGACCAGAAAAATAAATAAGTGAATAAGCAAAAATCAAAGTTGTAAAGAAAAAGTGCCTCCGGCTGCCAGTTTCAGCTGGTGCAGGGCCTCGCAGCCTTCCTGGCGAGTGTGGGGCCCAGCGCCATCATCTCATCTGCAGTCACCGGAGAGGACCTGCTTAGTCTTGTTGGAACAGTGAGAAGTCTTGCCTGGTGTGTCTTAATCACCTTTTTTTGCTCGTGGTCTAGATTTGTTCTCCCATCACTCTTTCATCAAGTCATTTGAGAAGAACGACTGGAGGGGGGCGAGACCTTTACAGGCTTCACCTAAAGCGTGTTGTCTCAGAATGTAGCTGAGTGTTTATGGTTATTATACATCTATTGGCTCATATATTTGGAGTTTGTACGTGAAGACTGAAAATGCCTTTTTTGGTAACTGGGTGAATAAGGGATAAAATGTTGATGTGATCCAGACTTTACTGGGAGGGTGGTGTTCATAATAATATCACTGATTTGGGTAAGTGCTGTTATTGAAGATTCAAGGAGCCCTACCATTCTAGATTTTAGGTATGGCCTGCCTCCATATGCAGAATCACAAAAACATTATTGATTCTGTTTATTTTTTTTTTAAGATGTTATTTATTTATTTGAAAGACAGAGATCACAAGTAGGCAGAGAGTCAGGCAGAGGGAGAAGGAGGCTTCCTGCTGACCAAAGAGCCTGATGTGGACTCGATCCCAGGACCCTGGGATCATGATCTGAGCCAAAGGCAGGTGCTCAACCGACTGAGCCACCCAGGTGTCCCTTTTATTGTTTTAAATAAGTAGGTTTTAGAAACACACAATTCTTATATTTACAACAGTAGGTCTTTTGAGAGAATTTGGAATGTAAGTCATTTTCCTCATCCAAACTTAGCTTTTGCCCGTGTGAGTTTGGTGGGAGGTAGAAAAAAATCGATTGCAGGGATATGTGAAGCTTCAGTCCCATCTTCTGTCCTGGCCCTAGGTGCTTGGGCACAGGTCTGGTCTGAACTGTGCACAGCAGCTGTGAACAGGTTGGCATTTCCAGCCTGACATGATGACCACATTTTGTGTGGGAGATCTCAACAAAAGAATATTTGTTTCTGGGGGACTGACGTCCCTTTTTTCCATTAAGTCTGACCTTTCCATCATTAGATTGTGACTGTTCTCGGAGCTAAGTAGAGCTTAGGAAGAAGGAAGGAATGAGTAAAGGAAATTGAGTGCAGAAAGATGCAAATTGTGGGGGGGTGGGAATAAAGGACATCATTCCTGGGTGACTGCAGGGCCTGTGTGTGCATTATGATCCTGGGAAAGGAGACTGTGAACATCTGGGTTAGTAGCTCTTTTCATTACCTCAAGAATGACTCTGTTTCCTGTTGGACTTAGGGCTCAGATGCTGCTAGCCCAGGAGGGCAGAAGGGCTTGAGCACAGGGCTGGGGCCTCATGTGGAGCAACAAGCCTTGGCCTTGCATTTCACAGGGAGCCGAGCTGGCTTGAACTGGTCTAGAGGAAGTGTACGAAGAAATTCTGATCACCGGTTCCTAAATGGAGGCGTATGTGTCTGTGAGATGGCCGGACATGAGCGTGGAGATAGTGAATGACCTCTTAAAATTTTAGATATTTGTGTTTAGCTGTGGGTCTGCGATAAGTTGCTGACAGTCTTTTGTCCTGTATAGAAAACCTTTTCTCTGTCTCTTCCTGTTCATTGCTAGAGCATGAGTACGGTGCACCTGAGTTTTAGAATATTACTTTTTGGAAAAATAATTTCTAATGGTAATTCAAAATTTTTTTAATTTCTAAATTTTCTAAATTTCTAAATTTAAATTTCTAAATTTTTAAAAAAGATTTTATTTATTTATTCGGCAGAGATCACAAGTAGGCAGAGAGGCAGGCAGAGAGGGAGAGGGGAAAGCAGGCTCCCTGCCGAGCAGAGAGCCCAATGTGGGGTTCGATCCCAGGACCTAGGATCATGACCTGAGCTGAAGGCAGAGGCTTAACCCACTGAGCCACCCAGGAGCCCCTAAATTTCTAAATTTAAAAAAATTTTTTTAAAAAGGAAAGAAAGACCCATGGAAAATCTCATTACTCTAACTTCATGTTTTTTCCTATGTGCTTGTATATATGTTCTTTGTATTACTACATATTTTCATCAAATAGTCCAGTGTAGGTGGGTTGGCTGTTATTACCCAATTTAAAACTTATAGGAGCTTTTAATGCCTTATTTAGGGTCATCTTTCCTTTTTTTTTTTTTTTTAAAGATTTTATTTATTTATTTGACAGACAGAGATCACAAGTAGGCAGAGAGGCAGGCAGAGAGAGAGGGGAAGCAGGCTCCCAGCTGAGCAGAGAGCCGGATGCGGTCTCAATCCCAGCCAGCAACCTGGGATCATGACCTGAGTGGAAGGCTGACTTTAACCCACTGAGCCACCCAGGCACTCCAGGGTCAGTCTTTTCTCTAAAACAAAAGATACTTCTCAAAGATGATTGTGTTGGGAAGGGTGTCTTCTGGCTTTATTTCACCTCACCAAGATGCTGGACAACAAGTTACTGGTATTTGGAAAACAGAGAAGAGAATCTTGAGATTCAGCAGTGACAAAGTATAGGCACGGTGTTGCCATGGGAAAAATCTTTCGAGGCCACATTAAGTCTTAGTTGGGATTAGCTTGGCTTAACAGCTTCCCTAACCTAAGAAATATTGACCTTGATTTTAGATATCTCTAAGGTCCATCTCTGTAAGGTTGTAAATATCCTAAATAAATAGTTAGGGAGTATAAATATAAGTATTTTTGTGAGCCTGAGGGACTCTGCTGTAACATCAAAGACAGATACTTTAGTTTGATTGAGAGAGAAATGAAATTGTTTCTTATGAACAGAATGATTTATTTAAATAGAGAGGCCAAGGCCTTCCTACATCTTCAGACTTGAAAGTGCTAGAATAGTTGGGGAATATTTTTTTCCTTTTAAACCTTTTGTACAATTAAGAAAGAATGTTTTTCTTTTAGTATTTCCTTAAAATATTTGACGGATATCACTGTAGAGGAATGATCTGTATATCACATTAAAATTTTCCCTTGTGCTAGAATCTGAAATAGTTTGGCTTGGTCTCAATAGTCATTTCTCCAGTCTTCCAAAAACTCACCTGTATTTCCCACACTCCATTGTGTGGGAAAATAGACCCTTGGAGGGAAGAATTAGCCTCTCATACAAACCAGTGGACAATACCAGGAATTACAATTTGAATGAAGTGGAGGCTATTTTTTTTTGTTAAAACAGCATTTGTTCATTTTAGCTTCCCTGTTGCAAAACAGAGTGCCCAGACTGGCTTACTAGTGGGAAGTTTTTATGTCTTAAGAATATTTTTTTTTCTTAGAATAATACTTAAAAAAAAAAAAGACCCACCCTAGAGGTTTGTCAATGGATAACAAACTCTGGTTCATAGGCCACAGAGAATGAACGTCTCTGGTTGGTTTCGTGCAGATGTTGACCAGTTTAATTTTGAGATACCTGCCGTGCCCATAGCTTACTCTGTTCGGCTGTTACCACCTCTCCCCTCGTTCTGGCTTTTCTGGCATTTCAGAGGGGGTTGGGAAGGGCTTGGTTTAAGGCTGCTGGCTTGTTTCCCTTTGTCTCAAGCTTCCTCATCCCTAGGAGAATAAAGAATAGTTTTTCCCATCAGCAGTTGATGTTTCTTTGCTCACTGCATTTCATGGCTCTGTATAAATTCAGGGCTGGATACCTCATGTGACACCCCACATACATGGCTGAAAATGGGGGGAGGTGTTTTCTGGGAAATTCGGGTTATGGTTGGAAAAGAAATGGGGATAGATGGTGGGTAGTCAGCAACAGATGTTTACCCTAAGTAGGGATGTCAGATAAAATACAGATGTCCAAGTAAATCTGAATTTCAGATAAACAGTGGCCAAGTTTCTAGCATAAGTGTGTCCCAAATATTGTGTGAGATGAATTGTTTGTTGTTTATCAGAATTTCAGGATCAGTTGGTTGGGCATTCTGCATTTTAATTTGCCAGATTCGGGGATCCTGAGTCACTAAGCTACATCTCCTGTCTCATTCCATGTTTTTTGTTAGCCTCTAGCTTATGTGGCCTAAATTAGCTTTGGAAAGGTGTTGGGAGTGGCCTGGTGGCAGGATATTACACTAGTGTGAACTGAGAGAGGGCAGGGTACGACATAAATAAAGTATTGGCCAAGCAGCTGCTTGGTGGCCTCAGGACAGAGTAGGTGTTCAACTACCTGTTCGCTATAGGACAAGGTTGTGCAACACCTTGTTTTTGATACTATTCTTGGATGCACCCCTATGTTCTCTGGATTTCATCATCCCATCCAAACACCCATTCGGTATGGGCAGTGTTCCAGCTGATGCTCTCAGTGGGCCAACACCTCCAGGATCTTTTCTTAAAACTTGAAGACAGAGGAGTAGAATTTTATTTCTAACCAATAATACCTAGTCTGCTTTTGGGTTTTTCATGTGAGTTACTTAAGTAAAATAAAAATTCCTTTTATTCATATGCTTAACATGGTCTTGGTTCTGGTCAGTGTTTTTTGTTTTTGTTTCTTACACAGTCTCCAATATGTATATTATTATATGCCAACATTCTCTCAAATTCTGGCTCAAACAGAAGTTAACTAGCTTTGTTTTTTGTATAGTGACCGGTTTTAACTGGATGGGCTTTAGGGGAGAAAAAAACCCATACAGAGTATGATCCTGACTCACAAAGGATGTTCTCTGAGATGGTCTGCCCCTAGATGTTGCATCGGTGACTGCAGGTTTTTTTTTGGCATTCTCCTTGGAGGCTCTGTTAGTAGTTAGTAGCTTCTAGTAAAGTATGTGGAGGGTTGACGGAGTGGGATTAATTTACTTAAAATCATTCGCCATTGAAAACGTCACATGCACAATTTCTTCAGTTTGAGGCCGGTCATATACCTTGGTTTGACTCAGAAAGCCATCTGTGATGTTTTTATTTCTTGGGCCCTGCAGGAAAACTCATTTGTCATGAGTAACAATCACTTTACAGTCATTATTATGATTGCAGCACATTTATTGCTAAGACTGGCTTATGAGTGTCACCTTAATCCATGAGCTCAACTGGGTGTCAGACATCTAGGAAGGGAGGGACTCGGTAAGTACTTAAATGGGGAACTAGGGTGCCTTATGGAGGTGTATTAGTGATTAAGGAGGTGGCATTTGGTTTGAGTCAGGGCCTTTAGTGCTGTGCTTAGAACAGTTCCTGTCCTCCTTGTGAGGAAACACTTATTTGCATGTGATCCTAATTCCTGCTTCATTAAAAACAAACTGTCAGACGGAGTCACTAGAACTCTGTCGCAGATGGCAGGGATAAAAAAGGGCAGACTTGTCTATTTCACTAAACAACTTTTCCTGAGAAGATAATTCCTATGAAAAACTGAGCGGTGATGATTTATTTTACTAATTTTCATAAGAAACAGAACAAAGCAATTCCTTCTCCTTAGCACAGATGCTGGTATTTTAGGAGGATGCAGCAAGCTGGATCTTGTGTGACCCACACTTCCAAGGTGAGGACCCAGTTACCTGGAGGGCTTGGGGGGCACTGACTGGACCTCATGGACATGAACATGGCACAGAATGTAGGGTCCTGTCTGTGGCCGGTGTGAATGAGTGTGGACCGGTCAGGACTGTCCCAGTTGAAAGTGACAGATACCCAACTCCTGCTTGCTGGCGCATGTACCAGTGAAGCCAAGGTCGACTCCAGACCCAGAAACTACTGGGTATCACTTGGACTCCCCTCTGTTTCCTTGGCATCTTTCTTCCCTATGACCACATCTCTTCTCACATTTGCAGGACGGTGGTCTCAGGTAGATCAGAGATTCCGGTATCTCAGGTGGGCACCTTGAAGGGAAGAGAGGGCTCCCTACTACCCTGGCTTCAGCATATGCTAGTATCTGGTCATCTGCCATCCCCCAGGCCCAGTGAAGCAGGGCACAAGATTGGTCACCAAGGAACACAGAGTTGGAATGGACAAAGAGTAGCTTCTCCATGGAAATCGTGGTGGTGGTAGTGGTGGTTGGGTGGAAGGTTTCTTTGGCCAGAAGAGGGATAGACATGTCAGGCAGACAGTAGCCATTTGTATTCGCTGTAGTGGGAGATAGGGAGCCTGGCTTGAACCCTTAGTCTAACTGGGATGATAATAAGCATACATGGGTGGGAGCGTGAGGACACCCATACTATATAAAGGTAAGGAGGAGATGCAGAATTGAGTATGATCTGCATGAACCGAGGTCATTCAGAGAGGACTGAGATTTTAGCATTGTATGCAACTTCTTTCTTAAGCATACCCTCCAGTTTGTCAGGATTTTGCCTCTTTTCTCTATGGGCTCTTGGAAGGTGACTAATCCTAAAAGCAGTTTTATCATTTCCATTTATACAGATCTGCATTTACCTATAGGAATTTCTCTCTTCTGTTCAAGTATGGTGTCAGAATGCAAGTTCATGAAAGTGAGGTTGTTCAGTGGATATAAGCTTTCATTCATAAAAAGGAAAGACAACATTTTGCAAACATAAATGACTTGAAATGTCTTTCACAACTAATGGTGTCATAGAATGACTCTTATGGCTGTTCAACATCCCATTTTATGATTGTACCCTAATTTTTTCATCCAGCCCCCATTGCTGATAACATTGTTTCCCATTTTCACACTTTAAGGCAGGTGAAAACATTCTTACAGATTTTTTTTTTAAAGATTTATTTATTTATTTGACAGACGGAGATCACAAGTAGGCAGAGAGGCAGGCAGAGAGAGGAGGAAGCAGGCTCCCCGCTGAGCAGAGAGCCTGATGCGGGGCTTGATCCCAGGACCCTGGGATCATGACCCGAGCCGAAGGCAGAGGCTTTAACCCACTGAGCCACCCAGGCGCCCCACTTACAGATTTTTTTAAAACATTTTATTTGACACAGAGAGGGATCACAAGTAGGCAGAGCAGCATGCAGAGAGAGGGGGAGGCAGGCTCCCCGCTGAGCAGAGAGCTTGATGCGATGTGGGGCTCAATCCCAGGACCCTGAGATCATGACCTGAGCCAAAGGCAGAGGCTTAACCCACTCAGCCACCCAGGTGCCCCTATTCTTAACAGAATTTTAAGATATATCCATGACTGCATCATTAGAATTAATTCTTAGAAATGCAGTTACTAGTTGGTTATTGAATTTTAGTTGGTTATTGAATCAAGTGCATTAATTCTTTATTTTCTTTGCCATGTGGGAAAATGGAATATGGAAGTAAATCCCAAACGATTGTTATCATCATTTTTATATTATTCATGTTTTCTATTATACTGTTACTATACATTCATTATTTATAAATTGACTGTTGTATTTTTGTGGTTTTTGAAAAATAAATCTCTTATTCAAATAATAGCCACCTTGATAGAAGAGGTACTAGCACTTGGGAAGATGATAACAACAGCATCATCCCAGATCCGCTCTCATTAGCCTAGCTGTAACTAATACATCATTGTCAGGGAGACATCTTGTAAGACTGGGCTAAAAAAGCATGCCCCTTGCTGCTTTTGAAGTGAACAGTTTACATTCACAAATAAGTTGTTATTCTCATGTCATAAGACAGAGGGGGCTGTGAGTGGGAGCAATTAAAGCCGTATTATTTTTGCAGGCAGAGGGTGTGGGAATTGGATTCATCATTTCTACCAGAATTTATTCATTTATTTATTAACTTACTTACTTACTTACTTATTTTTAGGTAAAGGTGAGTGAGCAAGAGTTGAAAGAATAAAAATAAGGAAAGTTAAATATTGATTAATTTTGACTCTTTGGGATCCAGAGCAAACATCCTTATAGCTCCGATGAAGAACCACAATTTTGAAACCATGCCAACATGTTGAAATGATAGGAGAGGAATTCAAAGAGTTTAATATTAGATCACTGGTCTGTCTTCCATGCAGAACTTTTTGAGAACACCTGCAATGCCTAACATCAGACAACAGCACATAGATATTTTCTCTAAAAATAGATCTGCAGTGTCATGGAGCAGAGACCATACAGTATGGCTTCTGAATTGGGGGTTTTATTTGAATTTCTTCCTCTCTTTGGTTTTTGTTCTTGGATTTTTTTCTGTCATCTTTGGCAAAAGATGGCCGGTGAGGGGAATTGCACCAGATTGCTTTGGTGAACACATCAAGAGAGCTGGAAAGCCTGGTTGCTAGTTGCAAATAGTGCCGGCCATGGTGAGGTACAACAAGCTACTGTGGGGCCGCGTCTCTTTCTCTGTGGGCCCTTCCTTATTTCTCACACACTTGCTACCAGCATTAGTCACTTCTGTTTGGGTACTGCGGTTTTCTGCTTCCTTCCAATAACATTGCTTGAATTAAAAAAAAAAAAAAAATCACAGAAATACAGTTTCACAAAGACTTCTGTGATTAGAATTGCTGTCTGGAATTTTAAAAAGTAGACAGTGAAGAAGCAAACTTGAGCTCAAAAAGTTTCCAAACAAGAACCGTTTTCTTCATAGGAGAGGCCTCGAAGCTGTTGGGTTAGTGTTTTTTGTCCTTCTTAAAATGCCATATTTAGTATATCTGAAAATAGTTCAGGCAAGGCGAAAGGCAAGGTAGAAAGGCATGTCATTCTGTGGCATTTTCAGGTTCATAAAGTTAGAATGGCAGCAAATTTGTTTCCGGGGATCTGTGGTTCATTCATCAGAAATTGATCCGAGTCCCTGCCAAGGGTGCCATGGATTCTTTTATGAGACTCCAGATTTCTGGTACTTTGTTGGTGCTCTCTCTGCCTGTGCCATCCTGAGCAAATAGGGTAGTTGGAAGATACTACAGTCAGAAGCTTGAGGTCTTTGTGGGAAAGGTTGATGTGTGTGGTCTGTAGCCTGGGGGTTCGATTTATTCCTGGATGTAGGGGCAGACATAGCTGTAACTTTTTGCAAAGGCAGTGCTGTTAGTGGAATTAGACAGATGGATTTGAACTGGATCTTGAGGTGTAGATAGGTAGGATCTAGATAAAAACGATGTAGACATTCATTTCAGCTCCTACAGCAACCTCTGTTGAGTTGATGAGAAGCTGCTCTGTGTTGGAGGTGTGGATGTCGGTGTGGTGCAGGAAGGGTGCGAGCCACCATGAGAAGCACTTGCATGAGACCCAGCTTCCCAAAGGGGCTTCTTTAGGCACATGGAGCTGAGTTTGAAAGCAGCTGATCCTTGAAACTTTCTTTCATCCAGACTTTTCAGTCAGCTAAGCTCTCTGGTTAGACTTATTACCATCTTGGAAGGTGAATTCTGTTGTTTCAGTTTGAGGGCTGACCACACAGGTATAAAGAAAAGTCCAGTTACATCCTTGGGTGTCACGGCACCCATGGGATGTCTGCCCATGACCTCGTGCCTCATATACGTGCCTCATGTGCTGCTGCCATTTGTTACCTCTTTTAAAACACAAAGAAACCGAGTTACCCTATACTGTTTTTAGAGGAGTTGGTCTAGTGTGGTGGTTGAGGATAGAGGTTCAAGAGTCAGAATGTGTGGGTTCAGTTCTTGACTTTGCCTTTCAGGAGCGGTGTGACCCTGGGCACATTGCTTAATTTCCTTGTGTCTTCGTTTCTTCATCTCTAAGCAGAGATGGTAAACAAAAGCACCTATCCAACAAGGCTGATGCTGGGATTAATAAAACCCGTCTACGTAAGGTACTAGGTAAGTGCTCAAGGGTGCCATATGGTGGAGCCCAGGACCAAAATAAATCTAAAAAAAAATCGAAGTTTATATGTTAAGTGGAACCAGGTCCCTCATGGGACGTGATAGAATCCTATGAAGCTTCCGAAGGCCCACTAGTTTGGAAAACAAAATTGAGAAATCGGATCCCTGATATTTTTTTTTAATGGTTTTTTTTTTTAAGATTTTATTTATTCATTTGACAGACAGAGATCACAAGTAGGCAGAGAGGCAGGCGGGGGGTGGGGTGGGAAGCAGGCTCCCCGCCGAGCGGCAAGCCTGATGTGGGGCTCCATCCCAGGACCGTGGGATCACGACCCGGGCCGAAGGCAGAGGCTCAACCCACTGAGCCACCCAGGCGCCCCAGGATCCCTGATATCTTGAGAGAACCACACCATTGGTGTGATATGAACAGCAGGTTTCGCCGATGTTGAGGATTAACTGGCAGCCAAGCCAGCCCTATTGCTGGGTCAGCTCGTCTTCGGGCAATAAAGGTAAAGTGTGGCCTTCCCTTTGGTAGTCAGTTCAAACTTGAACAAAAAAGTACCTCTGCGTGCTGCGTAGAGTGTGGGAGTTGTGGAAATTGTCATCAGGTGCTCATATACCTAATTTTAATAATACTGCTAAAGAACACGGTCACATGAGAACTCCTGTCAGTTACTGTGAGGAGTTTGAGGGGAAGCATTGCTATTTCTCATTTTTGGAGAAGATGCAGGGGGTATTGCCCTCAGGAGAGCCCGTGCTCTGTACTTTGGGGTATAGCTTCAGAGAGGTGTGAATTTCATCTCTTCCCCAAAGGTGCCATGAAAACATAGCAGAGCTGTTCCTCTTTGTCATTGTTTCTGTCTCCCAGCAGGATGAGGTCATGACAGAATGGCAGGTTTATCTTGGATTTCCTTGTTTGGCCAGCAGCCTAAGCATCCCTGGGTTGAATGTCTCTGGCTATCACATAGATATCAGTGGCTCGGAGGCCGGAGGCTCTGTTGGCTCCTGACTTGCTGCTTTTTGGAGCCCTGTGGAGCTTGGGGGGAGGTGGGAGGGAGCAGAGGAAAGGCAACAGGTTTGTACTTCTCAGGTCAAATCTCACCTCTGCCCTTTATAGGGTTTCTCTGCTCTACGGTCCTGAGCCCTCCTGTCCTTGCCCTTCACCAATATTCCTCACACCTGACATGAAATGTCTCTTTTTTTTTTTTTTTTTTTGGCCACTGTTTGTGAGCTCCAGATGCGTGGGGACCACATCTTGTGCTCCACTGGTTCAGAGCACTTTCTGGAGCCTGACTTGCCTGGCTTCAAGCCCTGGCTCTGCCATTTTCTGGCTGTGCGACCTTGGGTAAGTTCTCCAGCTTCTTGCCTGTCTTGGGTGTCGCTGTGAGGATTAGAGATAAACATGGATGGGGCTTCTGGCACCAAGACTGGCACGGATGGATGCTCAGAGAGGTCTGTCCACCCACTCCCAGCTTGGTACTAGCGCCCAAGTGTCTGCTGACCCACCAGCAGTGCCCGGCTGTATCTGTCGGCTGCGTGACATCGTAGCCCCAGGCTTGTGGCCAACTGGGGCAGGCAGCCTACTGGCTCGAGGAGCCCCTCGTGCCATTCGTCAGTGCCTGAAAGAAGATGCCTACAAAGGACACAGACTTTATCTTCGAATCTCTTGTTTCAGTCCACCCACAATAACTTGAGAGTAGCCTTTATAAAGTAACTCTTAAAAATTACTTTAAAAATAATTACAGTACTATTTAGTAAGGGGGAATCTCCCATAACCCACCATTTGACTATCCATTGTCCACCGTGGTATCTATCCTTACAGGTTTTTCTGTGTACACGTATTGTCGTACTAGTTATTTTCATTTATCCAGGGGTGGAATATTCTATGTGTATTTTCATCTCCATAGGAGAGGTTTTTAGAGTTCATGGATGATGTTGATATGATTTATGGAATTGTAGAGAGCTTCAGATAAATCCTTTGTTAGAGGGAGGCCAGCGAGAAATACGAAAGCACCTAATCCATGGAAACCCATCAGCCTCTAGTGGTTGTGAACTTGAAGCAGCACAGTGGAATTGCATTGTGTGTGCATTGGATGCCTCCATATGCAACCATGTGAGCCTGGAGGGGGAGCAGAGAGGAAGTGAAGGTGGTGCTCTACTCTGGCTCGGGGAGTGTATGCCCTGGAGTGAGTGTGAAATGAGATGTGAGTCTGCTTTTCCTTCTGCTCATCTTGGTCCCAGGGAGACCCTCAGGGTGTGACCACAATATGGTGCTCAAGCACAAGCCAGTTAGTTATCTTCTCAGCTGTCTGTCCTAAAGCTGGAGGGAAAACTGGGTATGCTGGCTTCATGAAGAGATAGATAAAAATGGCACAGCAAACTTAAATGTTCAGTTAGATTTTCAGAATTGGGTTTCCTACAGCAGTTTTGCCTTTTCTTGGTGACTTATGAGCCTCACCCCCTTACCAGACTCATTTCTGGCCTATATGTAAAAAAGCAACATTTTCCCTCTTCTTCCTTCTTTCTTCTCCTTCCACACAGAGGTCCTGCTTTGTGCTGGTACTGTGGAGTATACTAATAAATCAGTACATGGCTTTTGTCCTAGATAATTGACATTGAGGTTTAGAGAGAAGTATGAAAATGGCTCATCATAATACATGGTAGTTGAAGGAAGTTCATTAAAGGAGATGACAGCCATCTTACTGGGGAAGTACAGAAGAGGGAACACTTTGTTCCAGCCAAGGAATTACCTGGGGCCCTAGAGGAGGGTGCTTCCTGAGCTGGGTTTTTAAGGATTGGGTAGTTTTGATAGGCAGAAAAGAGAGGTGGGGAGAGGGCCTCTTGGTTGAAGGAAAATTAAAGAGACCTTGAAGAAGCTTGAAAGCCAGAGCCATTTGAGGCATAGAGTTTGTGGGATATACCTGAGATGACATGGGAAAAGCAGTCAAAATTCCAGTTGGGGAGTGCAGACAGAGTAGCTCCCACTGAACAGTGTGGATGTTTATGCTTATTTGAACCCTGTTGGAATATTCCTGGTTTGTTTTATGAAGGGATGTCTCTCACTGAGGATATTGACTCAGGGACGTTTCCTTTTACAGTCAGGATGGCCTCCATCAGACCAATATTGTTCTCGGGCCTTTTTTGTTTTGTTTTGTTATCTTGGATAAACAGAGAGAGGCTGATTCATTTTTCTAGAAAAACAGGATGCACTAAAATACTGCAAGTGACAATGAAACAGACATGCTCACATACAATAATATTTATAAAGGGGCCAAACAATATGTGTAGCAGATACGTCCATGGTGTGGCTGATCTCCCACTTCCATCTCGATTGCCTTGGGTCCTTGGCCAAGTTGCTTGTTTCATTGGGTCTCAGTGCCTTAAGACATCAAACCAGGACCAATGACACCTACAAAGCAGGCAGTAAAGTGCTAGGAACATTGCTGGGCATGTAGTAGCCATTCCAGTAAAGCTTAGTAGTCTTTACACTGGCTATAAAAGATGGATTTGTGGTAGGAGTAGTATTTTCACAGTGATTGAAGAAAAAATTCGTATTACGGAGAAATGTTCCAATATACATAAAAGGAAAATAGTGTTACCAATTCCCATGTAACCATCATCACCCTGTTTGAGCAGTTACCAGGATTCGACTGCTCTTTTTTTTTAAGATTTTACTTATTTATTAGAGTATGCATATGCCCAGGAGTGGGGGTGGGGGAGCGTCAGGCTGGAGGGGTGTGCAGGGGAGAAGCAGACTCCCCATTGAGCAGGGAGCCCTACACCGGGCTTGATCCCAGGACCCTGAGATCATGACCTGAGCCTAAGGCAGCCACTTAACCAATTGAGTCACCCAAGTGCCCCAGCATTCTCATTCATCAATCTGTTTTCTCTCTTAAAAATATTTTAAAGTTTTTAATGATTAATTGCCAGCTAAATTATTTTAAAGCAAATTCCTGATAGCTTATAATTCTGCACGTAAGAGCCTGAGAAGTCAGTGGGCCAAAGAGGAAACTCTTTTAAAAATGGCAGACACTGGTATTTTGAGGCTGAGTTTCCCAGCTGAGTTTTAGGTGTTTCTGCATTAAATGAGAAGATGTTTGCATTTTTTAAGAAACATACCCTTCCTTTCCATTTTTTAAAATGTCTTTTAATAGCAGAAGAAATGATTATGACGTAGGAGTCTAGAAACAAGCCAAGGCTTTATGATGCCTTTGATACTGAGGTTTTAGGTGGCTAATTATTCTAAGAAAAAGACATGCATAGGAGAGGAAGTCAGTGATGGCAGAAAACCTGAATGGTCATAAATTTTGTATTTTGGGGGCAGTTAAATCCTGCTGGGTTTTGTTTTTGTTTGTTTGTGTTGAGTGGGTTCTGTAGGATACCCTGGTATTGGTAAGATTCCTAGAGTATATAAATACAAATGGCAACAGTTTTTCTTTTTTCTTCCCCTTAATTCCCCTTCACCCATTTTGTCAACCCTCCCCACCTCTCCTTTGGCAACCACCAGTTCTCTTTATTTATGAGTCTGCTTCTTTTTTATTATTGTTTCACTTGCTTATTCTTTTTTTTTTTTTTAAATATTTTATTTATTTATTTATTTGACAGAGATGACAAGTAAGCAGAGAAGCAGACAGAGAGAGAGGAGGAAGCATGCTCCCTGCCCAGCAGAGAGCCAGATGCGGGGCTCGATCCCAGAACTCTGGGACCATGACCTGAGCCGAAGGCAGAGGCTTTAAGCCACTGAGCCACCCAGGCGCCCCTCATTTTGTTTTTTAGATTCCACATGTAAGGGAAATCATATGGTATTCGTTTTTCTTTGACTTACTTTACTTAACACACTACCTTCTAGGTCCATCTATGTTGCCATGAATGGTAAGATCTCATTCTTTTTGTCCCTGAGTAATATTCCATTGTAGCTATACTGTATCTTTTTTATCTATTTTTCTGTTGATGGGCACTTACTTTAATTCAAGAGTTGCACTTGGAAGGTAAAAGTTTTGTTTATTTCACTTAGTGTATTTCATGTATTAGTCTGCACATAAAACAGCATTTAGGTGCATGTACAAAGCATTTTTTGTAATGGAAGATTTCAAGCATAATATAATCCTATTAGATTAGTTTAATGAAGCCCCCTGTATCACCGGTGCTGTCTCTCTGCTGTCTCCATTTGAAAGATGTTCATGTTGTTTGTAAAAGACTTCTGGGTCGGGACGCCTGGGTGGCTCAGTTGGTTAAGCAGCTGCCTTCGGCTCAGGTCATGATCCCAGCATCCTGGGATCGAGTCCCACAAGGGGCTCCTTGCTCGGTAGGGAGCCTGCTTCTCCCTCTGCCTCTGCCTACCACTCTGTCTGCCTGTGCTTGCTCGCTCTCTCTCTATAACAAATAAATAAATAAAATCTTAAAAAAAAAAAAAAAGACTTCTGGGTCAAAATTATTAACTTGGAAAGAAAAGGTGTAGAATCAAATTAAATTACACTAGATGTAAAGAAATTCTTAGCATCCGTGCTGCTGCCTTTGAGAAGTATGTCAGTGATAGCCCTCAGAAGAACTGATTTTTTCCAGATGGAATAAAAGTAAAATCTGATGTTTGAAAGCAGTTCAAGAAAGAGCCCCTCAAAAGACACTAAGCAAGAACAAGTTTGAAAGACAATACTGAAATATTAGCAGTGGGTCCTCTTGGTTGATTTGCATTTTTTTTCTTTTTCCTTCCATTGACCTTTCTCATTTTTTGTTTCTCTGTATGATTTTTTTCACCATGAGCCTAGATTACTTGATTGCTAGAAAAGTAACACAAGAGTGTATGTTACTTGAGTAAAAGTCCACCACGTACATAGAATAGAGACCAGCTGTATTGAGGTGAGTGTGTCAGGGTAAGGCAGATACTTTCTCTTAACTAAGTTTTTACCCTTTGTCTTGCCACTTACCTGCAGCCCTGTACTTGGTCCCTGGCTCTTGCCTATTTGCTTGTTACTGATGGTGGGGAGTGGTGCTCGCCTTCATGACTTCATCTTCTTAGGCCAAGTTGGAGGATAGTTAACCCTACTTTCCAGGCCAGTCCCCTAAGCTGTGTTTCATTTCCATACTTGATTCTGTTCTGTCCTCAGCCCTCAAATTTTCCAATTTGCCTTCTGAGGCTGCTCTGGTTTCAAGAGATGGGTATTGATTGGGAAAGGCTAGGAGATGGATGCTGGGAGACAGGACATTTAGCTGAATGACTGGGACGGGCCTCAGAGAGCCTCCTTCTATTCTGAAACCATAAAATGCGTCTCTGTTCTGCAGCCAACCTCCCCACCCTGACTTTGATAGAATAATTTTATGACGTTTTTCAGAATGATTTTCAAGTCTGCTTTAGAACCATTACCTATTCTGAAGCTCACTATCTGAGAAATAATTTAGTTACGGAGGACCCCAGACAGGCATAAGTAAAACAAGTAGTTAAAACATTAAAGATTGTATAGAAGGAGGCGTTCCGGGGTGGGCGGGGGGTGTTCCATGGTGGTGGGATATGAGTGGAGAGACATGAGGAAGGGGTTGAGAAGAGCCCTTTATTGATGGTGGAACTCTGATCTCTGGAATGACAAATGGGGCAGGGGGGAGCAACTCCTCTATTTTCCATGCTAATTTACTCATCACACTGAATATCCTGCTGGTGGAGAGCCTCATATCCTCTTCCATAGGAAATATTTAGCGACCCGAGGTAATAGAATCTCTTTTATGGCACTTCCCTGAAAAGAAGATATTACTCAATTGGCAGGCAGCTGAGGTTTCTAAGGGACTTATTCAAACCCTGTTTATTGTGTACTTGCCTGTACAGAGTGATGGGGCGCAGGGGAAAATAATTATTAACAGTGTTTTTCTCTTAAGGATCCTAAGTTTTCCAGTGCAAATTAAAATGATCCAACTGCCAAGGTATATTGGTAGGTGTTTTTGTTTTTCTCTGTAATGGGTTCAGGTTAATCCATGTGAACATTTGCCTAGCGCCTATTGTAACAAAACAATGAGTATTGATTAGAGCTCATTGAAACACAGAGTGAATTTACCTCAAACTCCTAATCTTTCATCTAGATTTGGAGCAGCACCAAGCCTTAGCTAATGTGGCTATCAGGCCACAGTTCAGGTATGTCAAGGAAGTTTCCAGCAAAAGTATTTCTCTTTGATATTTGGTGTTCGATTATTAAATTTCTAGTCTCATGAATGTAGTCCACATGGCAACCCCTCCAGTATTTCAGATAGCATATACGAGTACGTGATCCTGGATGGCAAACATTTCGGCATTGCCCACTACATGGTCTCTTTGCAGCTTCTCATCTCTGCCATTGTGGCATGAAAGCATTCAGGGACAAAACATAAATGAGCAGGTATGGCCATATTCCGATAAAACTTAATTTACCAAAACAAGCTGCCAATTGAACTTGGCCTGTAGGCTGTAATTAGCCAACCCCTGGCATATGTCGTCGTCCACTGCATAGCCATCATTGGATTGGTTCTGCACACATTTTACCTTAACATACGTTAGTCATTTTCTTTCTTTTTTTTTGAAGATTTTATTTATTTATTGGACACAGAGAGTGTACAGGCAGGGGGAGTGGCAGGCAGAGGGAGAGGGAGCAAGGAGACTGAGCAAAAGGCAGACACTTAACCGACAGAGCCACCCAGGTGCCTGTACATTAGTAGTTTTCTTATGGGTGAAGTTCAAGCCATTGGCTCTCTGTAACCCCTGGATGTCGTATAAGTAGAAGAATGTTCAATTGATTTTTGGGTGACCAAAGAAGGACTGCTGGTTTCAGGCCTTCACAACGTTAGTGTCCTTATGGATGGCTGAGCTCTTCCAGACTTCTGGCGCCCTGTTCCCTTTCGCTGGCCTGCTGGAAAGGGAGAAGAGAGGCCCTTTAAGCTTTGTGTCCATCACTTGTTTCTGTCTTTCTTAGCCAGCCTTCCCCTACTTTGAGCAACTACTATTTACAACTCAAAGAATTCTTTATTTATACAGTGTTGGAGACTGTTTACCCATGTTGAACTAACATTAGGTTTCTTTAAATGTACTGTTAAAACGAAGACTGGCCGTTTGTAACTTTAGGAGCATAACAGCTGGGCTCATGATGTAAGAGAACATAGACACCCTTAAAGTTATTTCCAAAGGCCCCGGGAATGGGATTTTCCTAGTTTATGCATTGCAAGGCAGTCTTGTATATTGGTTTAGGAAAGTAAGGTGAAACAAAATCCAGCAGAAGATTCATTACAACTTAAAAATCATTTGCAACACTGAGCAGGTATGAATTTGGTACTTCATTTTCTTCCGGAAAACCGGCCAACTTGAAAATTTTTGCATGGACATTGTAATTTTCAAGTTTTAGAAAATGCTTAGTATATAAGGGCAGTTTTCACATTTTAATATTAGAAGATTAGCATCCCAAAGAGAAAAATGTTTTCAATTCCAGATAGTAAACATTCTTTTTTTTTTC